>CAUYRT010032819.1:0-30757 GCA_963574885.1 Lepilemur ruficaudatus
GTTTTCCAATTAATTTCTTTGTATTTATAGTAGAGACGGGGTCTCGCTCTTGCTCAGGCTGGTCTTGAACTCCTGACCTTGAGCAATCCACCCGCCTCGGCCTCCCAGAGTGCTAGGATTACAGGCGTGAGCCACCGCGCCCAGCCGCAAACTCCCTTTTTGTGTTCAGCACCATGATGGATAAGAATTTCAGAGACTGTAGAAAGAAAATGTAACACATAGTTCTGTTTTTAAAGGATTTAAATAAAATTGAGAAAAAACTGAGATAACTAATATTAAAGACAGGAATAAGCTTGTTGTAAATGTTGAACTTTTAACAATGTTTTAAATGTTTTAATATGTTGCACAAGTTCATTTGCAAAGAGTTGACAAATATTTTCAGTTGGTTTACCCATTATTTGAATGGTCATTTTTTACTGTACTCTGCAACTCAGAAGATACAAGATACCACAATGTTGGATGAACAGTACATACACCTTAGTGATAATACCTTACTTTTGTATTGGGCTTTATAATTGACAAATACTTCCCCAACATTCTCTCCTAAGCAGACAGCAAGTTCTAATCATCCCTATTAAATGGATTAAGGAATGTGTTTTTAGGGGACATGTGAAAAAATGTGTCCATACACATCTATATATGAAATTAGCAGAAATTAAATAATCATAAATGTTATTTAGATCATAATATTCAAACTAAAGGGACTACTTTTTAAAATAAGAATATAATATGTGACTGCATTATATAGCAGAAAAGGTGCACCTACATTAGTTGAGGAGATCTCAGTCCTGTCCCCTGATGTAGCTCCACAGAATGAAGTCTGATTGATTTGAAGAAGAGCTTTATAACTCTTGGTTTATCTGTTCAGGTTGCTATAACAAAAAGAAAGAAAAGGAGAATAGCATAATAAAAATTACACACAAAAAAAACCTCGATGTCGATTATGAATAGTGAATGCATAAATACGGTTTGGTTTGTATTTTCAAACAACTTCCCTCTCTCTTTAATATTAAAAGTTCAGCTAAGGGCCACTGTGAAATTCTGTTAATTCTCAATGCCATCAGTTCTCTGGAAGGCTGGGATGCAGTAGCATGGATGTCGAGCCGTTTCCTTACTCCCACAATTTTCAGGTGAACAAATCTCTACTTAAAACTGAATTTGTTCCCCTTTAAAACACATTGACTGCCACACTAGAAAAAAATTTTTTTCCCTTGGTGCCACAGTGTTTTATTTTTTATTATGAAAATAGAATAAAAGCTTTGAAAACAAAAAATCCTTTCTAATTTAATGAAAATATTTGTTATTTTTATTGTTTTCTGTGCATGAGTTATATGCAATAAAATTGTCAATAGTAATTGTAACAATAAGAACGTCAACAAGATTTTTCAGGAACCAACTGCAGGGGCCAAGGGGCCATCCATGACATAACACGTATGCCACAGCATGGCAGCATGAGTTGCCTGCGCACCAAGGAGCTCCCGAGGTAAAGAAACAGTGTGAGTTACATATGCGTCATGAGCCCCAGGGCTCAAAACTAGCATGAATTAAATACAACTCACGTGGCAGTTAATGTGTTAAGTCACTAGTCAGTAGCAGTTGGTTGCTTTTTTACCTTAATGAACGGATAGGGACATTGATAGACCTTTTCATTAAGAAAAAGTCTATATATAGCATTACATGATATGTTTAGTCACATAAAAAATTCATATATGGATTTATCAGCCAGTTTTGAAGGAAGATGACTTCCAGAATCCAGAGAAAAAAGTTCTCTGGTACCTTTGGTTACATGCACGTGAAGTCGGGAGAACAGTAGCTTGTAGTTTGCCATCACCCAACATTTGTTGGAGGCTTCCTTTTCAAAAATCATTGTTTTACTCCTCACAACACATTTTGGCCTCTAGGTCTAGGGACGACTTTTCTGTGAGGGAACTCCTCCGTGTCATTCCAGTGTATTTGTTGTTGCCATGAACACAAAAGTATTTATAAAACCCACATAGTCCATGTAGATCGGATGTACTCCTTTTAACCAGAAGACATTTAACGCTGCTGTTTACCTCTTCAACTTATATAGGCTACAGATAGGCTCCAGTAAAGAATTCACGGTGCTACCAGTGCTAATTCCCCTTAAATCGGGAGAGGGTCATCTTATAGTACCTGTAAGATTTTTAAGGCTGGTACAAGGGGCTCACGCCTGTAACGCCAGCACTTTGGGAGGCTGAGGCAGGAGGATCACAAGGCCAGGAATTCAAAACCAGCCTGGACAACACAGTGAGACCCTGTCTCTACAAAAAATGTTTTGTGTTTTTTTTTCAATTAGTTTGGGGGTGGTGGTGAGCACCGGTAGTCCCAGCTACTTGGGATGCTGATGCAGAAGGATGGCTTGAGCCCGGAAGTTGGAGGTTGCAGTGAGCTATGATTGTGCCACTTTACTCCAGCCAGGTGATATACAGCAAGCCTTTGTCTCAAAAAAAAGAAAAAAACAAACAAACAGATTTTTGCTATTTACAATGGAAGATAAAGCATCAAGGAAACTCAGTTTGCAGGTGGGGTTGAAAAAAACAACTGCAACAGATGGACCCCGTGCCCTAAGGATGCTGATTAATACTCAGGGCCCAAAGCACGTGTCGCTCTCCAGGCCAGCATTCCGGCCACGTGCTGACCCTTGGGCGCCGCCATCTATCGTCACCCACAGCGGCAGCGATGGGGCGCACGGGACAAGGTGGGAGACCCGCTTCCGGTAACAAAAGCCATCCACCAACCGCAATTCCACTGCAAATGACACGACTAGCGGGGTGAAAAAGAACAGAGAGGGACACACTGCAGACGAACGTCACGCAGCGAGCGCTCCCTAAAGAACACCCCGCCCGGCCCGCGGCAGAACGGACCAGGACCCCGCACTCCGCAGTTCCGGTCCGCTCTCGGAGCAGCTCCACCTGCTGCAGCGGGAACGCTTCGCGCCTGCGCAGTAGGCCTGGCCAGTGCCGCGTGGTGAAGGCGGGACTTCCCTTTCTCTTGCGTCATTTCCTGCGCGACGCAGACGTCGCCGGCTTGACTGGAAAGGTCAATCGCGGCTGCGGGCGGGCACTCTGCGCCGGGTGTCGCTGGCGCATGCGCGGCGGCGGCCTGGGCGGACCGGCGCCGGGTCGCTGGCGTGCGAGGCCCGGTGTCCCGAGGTTCGCGGCGGCGCAGACATGCTGAGCCGGCTTGGCGGCCGGTGGCTGCGGTGGCTGCCTGCCCTGCCGCTCGGGGCTCGGGGCCTGCCGCCGGTGCCGGCCCCGCCGAGGGGCGCCCGGGCCCGCCCCGCTCTCCCGCTGTGGGCGGCGGCGTCCGTGTCGGCCGCGGGCGCGGGCGGCTGGTACGAGGCCCTGGCCGCTTCGGCGCCGGTGCGGGCCGCCGAGGCCGTGCTGCTCGCGGCGCAGGCCGCCTCGGGCCTGCCGTGGTGGGGCAGCATCGTGCTCACCACCGTGGCCGTGCGCGGCGCCGTCACGCTGCCCCTGGCGGCCTACCAGCACCGCATCCTGGCCCAGGTGAGCGGCCGCGGGCCGGGGCGCACCGGTGACGTCCCCGGGGTTGGTGGCCCCCGGTGATACCGCCTGCCGAGCGCCTGGTGCTCACCGCGGCCACTTCACCGCTAAAAGGCGTGACTGGCATTTGGTGTGTTCCGTGAGGGACGTCTGGTGACAGGCGTAGCGCATTTCGCTGGCGCCGCCGGACAGGTGTGCCCGTAGCGCAAGTGGTGACTACACTTGGGAGGATTGAGGCAAAGGAGTCAGAAGTGGACGAAATTGTGCGGAGACGCCCACAGAATGAGCGTTTTAGAAGTGTCAACAGCCAGGGTGTCTGCAGCAGCTTTCATCCCGGAGTATTCCAGCCGATCCTTCCTGTTAGGAAAAAAAAAACGACTCAGCTGGTGGTTCGTGAACTTGCTTTCCGGGCCCTCCCGCCTGCAAGCCTGTGTCCGGACAGGTGCAGTCGCTTCTGAGTGCTTTGTTCTCTCGTCTGTGCAGTCAGGAGGGCGTTACCTCCCTCGCCTGCTTCACAGTGTTAGGAGATCGAGTCGGATGGTACGGGTTAAAGTGCTTAGAAAACACTAAGGGAATGTTGAAATGTGAGATTTCAGAAATAATGGCTCATAGGTTATTAGAAAAACAGGAAGGAAATCGGCAGCACTAAGGCAGCGAGCTACTTTACAGAAAGATTGAACACAGGACAGGAGTAAAAGCAGTTTTTATTTTTTATTTTGTGGCTGTCAGAGTCTGATAAAGACTCTCAGTAGACTGCTGTTTTCTCCGTTTGTGTTAGCAGGAAATCTAGGGATGGAGGAGTGAAACCCAGCATGCAGTTCTCATTTGATTCTTACAACCCTGTGAAGGAGGTGCTGTTATGTGTTTCATATGTGGGGCAGCAGAATTTTAGAGGTTAAGTTATTTGCCCAGGATGACACAGCTCAGTGTACAATTTGAATTTGCTTGTGCCTTGAGGACGTCTCAAGCAAATTAACATGCTTAGACGTGAGGTTTCTTGGCATGATCAGTGGACCGCCTTTATAAATGAGTCGGGGGAATAGAGAGTAAAATTTTGAGTATGAATAAAGATCCTTTATGTGCTCATAACAAATTCTGCTTTTTCTTTAGCTAGGTGGAAAATTTGCAGCCAGAGATTAAGAACATCGCCAGGCATCTTAACCAAGAAGTTGCGGTTCGTGCACATCAGTTGGGGTGGTCCAAAAAACTTGCCAGGTAAGGTAATTTTTGGCAGGTAAGACCATGAACATGTGTGTGTGTGTGTGTATATATAAAATGTGTAAATGGTGATGTTAATTATAGGTTTGGTATTCTGGGTCTTTGACAGTAGTTATTTAATCTTTCATATTTTAATACGTCACTATATGGCATGATGGTTTTATATACTGGACTGAAAGCAAAAAATAGAGAAACAAAGATAGCAATAGCATGTTCCTGTTCTTGAGGGACTCCAGCCCACTGAAAAGACAGACCCGTAATCAAATAATGATGGCATTAAATTAAGTACTGGATAAAAAATATGTACAAGGAACGTCCGGGAAGTCTTCACAGGATGAAGATACTTTTGTCATTCTGTTGTGATATTGGTCAACAAATGACACAGGCTGTTTTCAAACTTGACCGTTTTGGAAAGATATAGCAGGTAATAGCGCACAGGAAAGGGAAGGTAGAAAACAGAAGGGCCACCGTAGAAGCTTGGGTAGTCACGGTGCTGTCCGTTGACTGTGGTTATCCTGTGCAGTTATCTGCTTGGGCTCTTGGAAAACCCTGTCTGAGGGTGCTTGACTCTACCCAGTGATGCCTGCAGCCGTTCACCGGGAACTTCTAAGTCCTCCTGCTTCAGTCAACTAAGCTACTGACTAATCAGTTTCCAACTTGTGATTCTTACTAGCCTGGAACACAGTATTCAGTTTATAGCAATGAGAAAAATAAGGGCTTTGTAGTATGAATATGTTTTTTATATACATATATATATATATATATTTTTTTTTTTTTTTAGATACAGTCTCACTCTGTTGTCTGGGCTAGAGTGCTATAGCATCAACCTAGCTCACAGCAACCTCAAATTCCTGGGCTCAAGCGATCCTCCTGCTTCAGCCTCTTGAGTATCTGGGACTACAGGCATGTGACACCATGCCCGGCTAATTTTTTCTATTTTTAGTCGAGCCTGGTCTCACTTTTTGCTCAGGCTGGTATCTAACTCCTGACCTCAAGTGATCCTCCCGCCTCAGCCTCCCAGGGTGCTAGGATTGCAATATGAGCCACCACGCCAGGCCTCATGACATATTCTCTTTTCCCTTTTTTCGCCTTCCCTCAATCTAGGCTCACTTACCTCAAGAACATGAGGAGGCTTGTTTCAGAGCTGTATGTTCGGGACAACTGCCACCCTTTCAAAGCCACCGTGTTGGTCTGGATTCAGCTTCCAATGTGGATCTTCATGTCTGTTGCTCTCCGGAATTTTAGCATAGGGGCAACACATTCAGAAGGTAATTATTATAGAAGGCTGCTTCTCCCAAATAAGTTCTCTAACATGTCTTTGTGCTCCCCCCAAAAGCCCATATTTTCGTAATTAGAATGTTTACTATGTTCCTTACAAGAGAACAGAGTTTAACGTTTTTTTCATGTAAAATTTTAAAATTTGTAAGTGTACACAGACCAGCTATGTTGAGAAAAACGTGTCAAGTGAAGAAAATGATGGGAAACTAACCTGAATAAACCCAGTGCAGATCTTTAGTGTACAGGATACCTTATTAGAACTGTCAGGCTACTTGTGTATTTTTCTCTGCTATTTTTAGGAATTCTGTTGCTTTATTTATAAAACTATTTCAGCAGGTTTTTCTGTTCAGGAGCAGTTAGCTACCGGCGGAGTCCTGTGGTTTCCTGACCTCACTGCTCTTGATTCCACTTGGATTCTGCCTGTCTCTGTTGGTGTCGTCAACTTGTTAATAGTGGAGGTCAGTGGTTTTAAATGAAGTCTGTTTGCCATTTAAATCACTGGGATTTTCTTCTGATATCAAATATGCATTATGTTTGGGTTGGTGGAAAGAGGTCTGAACTAGCATTGACACCCCTGGTCTCTGGTCCCAGATCAGACATCGACCTAGACCAGATCCCTAACTTCTCTGGGCCTCAGAATTCTCATAGTTAAAATAAGAGCACTGAATTAGAATACTTCCAGAGTTTCTTTCAGCCTTAGAATTATTCTCAAAAGCTATATATACCGCTTTGTTATTTGCTTTTGGTAACGATAGTAATTGAGATGCCCAATCAGTCTAATTTTATTCCCACAGTACAGTGGGGTTTTGCGTGTGTGTTTCAAGATGAATTTGTAGGCAGGGAACATGGTGCCTTCCTGCCATCTTCTTGCTAAGTAGCCTTGGAAGAGTCATTGAATTTCCTTATAAGGTGACGTGGGAGCAGCACATGCATGTAAAATGTGACCTGTCATTTTACCCGTTGTCCCATGCTGCTTTACTGACAGTTCAGGGAAAATGTGCTTATGTTTCCTTTCATTGGTTTACCTGTTCATGCACGTGCCTGTAAAACGAAGCCTGTAAGTTCGTAAGGAGCTGTTCCGAGACTCTAAGTAGAACATGGACTGATCTGGAAGAAACCTTAGAAATGATTTAGCTCCGTTGAGGTCTCACAGATGTCAAGTCTACCGATCTGTCTAATACACTGGGGAGTCTAATATGCCCCAAAGTTTTTCAGATGAGGAAAGTGAAGATGATAGAATCTGAGGTCTTGAGTGGAAGTTTCTTGAGGAAAGACTCCCCTTGTGGTCTGAATGTGTTTTCCTAAGAGCACCTGGCACAGTGGTCTGCGTTCGTATTCAGTGACTGTTCGGTAGAGAAGGAAGCGACAGACACAAGGTCATGGTGAATTACGGTCAGTCCTCTAGTCTTTTCCTCTGTACCATCTGAGGACTAATAAAAGCTTATTCTTACTTAACGTATACTATATGCCAAGTAATTTATATGAATCAGCTAATTTAATTCTTAGGGTAACCCTGTGTGCTAGGTACTATCATTATGCCCTTTTAAGGTGGATAAAATGAGGCACAGAAAAGTTAAGTAACTTGTGCAAAGTTGCGTAGCCACTAAGAATGGAAGGCTGCCATGTGAAACTAAGTAGTTTGACTCAAGAGTTACAGTTAAGATATTAATAATTATGCAGAATTCTTACATGGAACTCGAAGAATCTCCTGGAGATAGGTACTATATGTGAATCATTGCCCTTGTGTTTTTTGGTACCAAATGTCCAAAAACCTCCATTTAAGAAGTTTGCATAATTATTAAGTTCATTAAGAGATGGTTGATCAAGCCAGGTGCATACCCATAATCCCAGCTATGCAGGAGGCTGAGTTAGGGGGATCATCACTTGAGCCCAGAAGTTGGAGACCAGCCTGGGCAATATAGCCAGACCCTATCTCAAAGGGGGAAAAAAAAAAGATGAATGATCAATGATTTAAATTTTTTTGCTTTTATAAAAGTATAGGTGGAAGCCTATCAGAGATCAGTGTGTATTTTAAATCTTATCTGATTTGATATGCGTTTTAATAATCACTGTGTGTGTATATGTTCTACCTCTTCAGATTTTTGCTCTACAGAAAATCGGAATGTCTCGTTTTCAGACGTATGTTACACACTTTGTCCGTGTGGTGTCGGTGTTGATGATTCCAATCGCCGCAACGGTACCTTCAGTGAGTAAGCACCCGCACTGGTGTGGCATGCGCTGAGTCCTCTCTGTCCTTAGCATAAACTGCCCTGCCTCTTCTGTTGAGCTGCTTCTGACTACTTGATCCCTTGCTGATTTCAGAGTTTCTGTAATAACTAATGTACTGTCTCTGTCACCAAATACACTTGAGTATTTCTTGGGAGCTTGTTTGGAGGTTCCAGCAGGGGAGCGCGGCTGCTCTTATACTCTTGACCGAAGACGGTCCTCCTCTGTCGGGGCAAGTTATCCTCTTTGACCGAGCACACAGCTTTGCGCAGCTTTGGGAGGGGCGCACATGGAGCGGTGGGGGAGGCAGGGGGCCCCCACCTAACCGGACAGATCAGCCGAATCAACCCCGGTGATCAGTGGGGTGAGAGATGTTGCAGCCAGACCACCCACATCCTTAAATACTTCTTGGGATTTGTTAATCTTCTTTTATGTGAATATATCTTAACTCTCCTACTAAATCAAACTTCTTTTTCTTCTTTTTTTTTAATCTTGCAAAGTGTCTTACACAATACTAGGAATGTAATATCTGTTGTGTTTGATTAATATATTGAATTCTTTCTACCCACATAGACTGGACCAAGGAATTTAGCACTTAAGAAAGCAGCAACACTTTGTGCCAAGCACTGTGGGTTCATATATTAATATATTATGTAACCCTGCAGTGACCCTGTAAGATGGGTACACTTGTCTCTGTTTATGCCTAATAAAACTTATGCTAGGAATGGAAAAGGAAATGGTTACGTTTGCAGTTATTTCAATCTCTTGCATATTTCCCACTGATACTTCAGAAGTTGCTAGGCAAAAGCTGTGTCCAGTATATCTCAGAGCCAACAGACAGACCGTAAAGTAGAATTCGGTTGTTCTGGTAGTTAGGGTTCTGTCAGCATATACAAAGGTGACTTCATAGTACGTAGGCATGATGTGCCAAGTCCATGAAGATGTGAGACCCAGCCCGCTTCTCTTTCTGCTCCGTCATCCACAGGCTGAGATTTCTGTCTTCAAGGCCGTATGATGGCTGCTGGAACTTGCTGTCTTGCAGGAATGACAAGGGGTGTTTCGAATGCAGTCAGCTGCATTCACGGAGCCCTGCCAGGTGTCCCAGCAATCACTCGTGTTTACATCCTAGTCATGTGGCCATGCCTAGCTGCAGAAGAGGCAAGGAAATGTAGTATTTTTGTTAGATGGGAGTGTACCCAGCCAAAAATTAGGGTTTTATTGCTAAGGAAGAAGAGGGATTGATGCTTAGATGGCAGCATATAGTCTGCCATAGTTGGACTCAGGTGTTTTTTTGGTTGGTGGTAGATAAGTCAGATAATGATGGTGTCTAATATTTATTCAACGTCAACTTTGTGCTGACCGCTGTTTTAAATGGTTTGTGTACGTTACCTAGTAAAGTTCTCCCAGCAGCGCAGCGAAGAACGCACTGTAACAATCTCCACAGTGGTGATGAAGAAACTGAGGCACAGGAGGGTTAAGTAGCTGATCCATGGCCACTTAGCTGTTAAATGACAAGAGTCTTGACACGCGTCCAGGCAGCTTGGCGCCACACTATTAACTACTGTGCCAGTGTGCCTTTGAGGACATGTTACTTTCTGCCCCTAAAGACTGACTGTGGGACAGGTGACAATGCAGGCGCTTAATGAGGGCCACGTGCTCGTACTGTGTCTGCCGTTCTCCGCGAGTTATCTGATCTGTCACCGCAGTCCTCTGAGGTGGATGCACTGACCGTCCCCATCTTACAGTTGAGGAAACTGAAACAAGAAAAATAACTTATTTAAAGTTGAGTAAATGGCAAATGGGATTCACACCAGTTTGACTCTAGAACCTGGACTCAACAGCTGCTGGTTTTGCTTCTGGGGCCTGATTGCCTTCTGATGCCCAGGAGAAGTTTGGAGCGGACGTATGTACAGGAGTGTTCTGAGAGACCAGGGGACTATCCCGTTTTCAGTATAAACAGCTTGCCAGGACTCTTGGTGGGGAAAAAGTTTGCTTAATTGCCAGCGAGGGGAGGTGAGGTCTCTTTTGGGCCTCTACCTGGGAGTTCCTGTCTATCACGCACTCCTACTCGAAATACCGCTCTTTTTGCTTTTTGGTCTTTTCTTTCGACCTCCTTTCTTGCCTGTCTGTCAGATCCGTCGCGTGACTCTAGTAGCCGCTGCAGGTCTTGCTTAGTCTCGGGGCACTTGTATTTACGGAGATGGCCATTTTCTTTTTTACTGCCTGCCTGTCTCTGGACCGTGGTGTCCTTGCAGAATGTTCAGGTGCTAACATCCATGTCTTGTCTTCACAGTCAATCGCTCTCTACTGGTTATGCTCCAGCCTCATGGGCCTTTCACAGAACCTGCTGCTGCGTTCTCCTGGATTTCGCCAACTTTGCAGAATACCGCTGACCAAGTCAGATTCAAAGACTCCTTATAAAGACCTAGTTGCTGCTTTTCATACCAAGTTCATTTCAAGAAAATGAGACATTTTTCAATAATTTTGAAGCAATTACAAGTGTCACTATCTATCACCTTAATGTGTTTAGATTTAGAGATTCAGGTATGATTTAATTTGCCTTTATTTAAAATCATGACCTTCATGAAGCATTGTAGGTTGAGATGTAATCCAGATATATTTGAAAATAATTAAAATCTATCCAGTGCTAAAAATGTAGTATGTTTAATTATAAGAGTATAAGAATGAAACCAAAACGTCTATCCCTGTTTATAACATTATACTTTATTTTATTAAGGGTGTCAGAACTTTGGAGAACAGATCTAGACACTAAATGATGTCAAATTATACCCAACACTCCCACACATTAGAGCTCGGGAAATAAGTGATTCCAATGAGGTGATTCTTAATACTTTGGAGGTAGGGAGGGTTATAGACCTGTCTGAGCACCCGATAAAAGGCTATGTATGGTTTTCTCTTCAGGACAATCCTAGGACTCATTAAACGGGAACTTTCATTGACACCCCAAAGGTCTTCCAGCAACTCCTGCTTAAGAAATTTTATTCTAATGGAACATATATCGACGTTGAGTTAATGTGTAGCTGGAAAAAGTCCTTGAAATACGTGCTATGGGGTACTCCACGTGTACGGCTACCTAATATGGTAGATAGCGTCGCTCCCCAGCCCTGCTCCGAAAGAGTGTAAAAAGTGTACGTTTCTTTTTCTGTAATTTAAGAAGTCTGGAGTACAGGCTGTGGCACTGTGTACTGCTGGAGCCCAGAGTGGAAAATCGTAAGCATTAAGTTTGTTTAGTCACAGGAAGAAAATTAGAAGAGCAACTACCTACTGTGGACATGATTTTTAAACTCTTTATTTGGAAGGGTTCAGTACTCTAATAGACTTAAACTGTGATAGAGGTTTAACATAGGAAAAATCCAGTTGTCCGTTTGCTTAATTTGGAAAGATGATGAAATTAACTCCAGTTGAGATATTTAGGAATAAGTTTGACAGGTATTTGAGAAGATTGTAAATTTTCATTGAATTAGAATATTGACCTGATTCTGAGAAACTTTATCATTCCATCTTGATGTTTTACAGTAGAAAATGAAAATTCAGGTGAAATTAATTAGTCATTTCTTTGAGCGATGGCTGTTAAATCTTAGTTGGCCTACTTAATGAAGTTATGAAGTTTTTTTTATTTTTGTTAAAAAAAATTTTTTTTAGAGATGGGGTCTTGCTATGTGACCCAGGCTGCTGTGGAACTCCTGGCCTCAAGCGATCCTCCTACCTCAGCCTTCTGAGTAGCTGGGATTACAAGCACAAGCCACCATGCCTGGCTGAAGTTTTTTAATATAGAAAATTTACTATAGAGAGAGAGAGGTAAGAATTTTGGTTGCCACGTTCCTGCAGGCCCCTGAGAATTTAGTGGTACCTGGTGGCAGTTAAGGTTAGATTCTCTTTTCCTGAATTCCCAGTCCTGGTTTATGACGACCTTATTACGGTGACTATTCTTTTCAATCACAGAAAAGAAATTGGAACTTACGTACAGTTGATCTTTATTCACTGGATTTCATGTCTGTGAATTTGCCCACTTGCTAAAATTTATTTGTAACCCCAAAATCAATATTTGTGGTAACTTTGAAGTCATTCATGGACAGAAGTTTGAGTCGCCTGATAACCGTGTTCCTAATCGAGGTCAGACGCGGAGGCACTCTGCCGTCTCGTTTCAGCTTTCATGCTGTAAACTGTTACCCTTTTTGCAATCTATGTAGTGCCGTGTTTTTCTCATTTCTGTGCTTTTTTGGGTGATTCTACTGATTAAAATGACCTCTGGGTGTCCTTCTGAAGTGCTGTGTAATGTTCCTAAGCTCAAGAAGGCTGGGATGCACCTTACGGAGACAACAGAGGTGTCAGATAAGCTTCATTCATGCTCGAGTTCCAGTGCTGTTGGCAGAGATGTTTTGTAAGACACAGCCACCGTGAACAATGAGAACTGACTGTATTTGTGACATGCGTGATCGAGGAAGCAGAGGTAGAGATGGTTGTGCTGGTTGTATACAGTGAAAAGAGGAAAGGGAATTTGAGAAAAAATTTGGCAGTTACAGATTATCTCTGGAACAGGTTGGCCTTGGCTATGTGTATTGTGTACTGATTTGAATATTTTTCTCTTGATGAAATGAGAGAAATTCATCTCCTTTCCCCACCTGGTCACTTTTTCTGGAAGGTAAGAGATAAATGAGTCCCGGGACTCCCTGTGATACTGTGAAATATATTTGGGCTTCATCCTTGGTTCCTGAAATTCAGCTCCTCTAGCGTCATTGGAACCTGCAATTGTAAGAGTGTTTTTTGTATGCTAATGAGATGACTGGTGGTCAGGGGCCCTGGAAAGCTCCCGGATGCAGGCCTGTCACCTGACAGAGCAAGTCTTGATTAGAGTGTTGAAGCTTTCAGCATCACCCCCAACCTCTGGGGAGGAAGAAGAGCTGAAGGCCGAGCTGATCGCCAGTGGCCGTTGATTTAATCAGTCGTGCCTACTTAATAGAGCTTTCATAAAAACCCGACAGGACTGGGTTTGGAGAGCTTCCCAGTAGCTGAACGTGTGGAGACTCCTGGAGGCTGGCGTGTCCAGAGAGGGCATGGAGTCTCCTCACGCCTTCCCACATGGCCTTGTCCTGTGTTTCTCTTCTCTGTGGCTGTTCATCCGTAGTCTTTGTAATGTCCTTTGTCACTAACTGGTAGACATAAGTAAAGTGTTTCCCTAAGTCCTGTGAGCTGCTTTAGCAGATTAATTAAAATCGAGCATGAGGTCCTGGGGTCGTGGGGACCTCAGTTTACAGCCACATCTGGGGCTTGTGGTTGGCTTCTGAAGTAGGAGACAGCTGTGGAAAGGAGCCTTCTACCTGTGGAATCCGACACTATCTCCAGGTAGGTAGGGTCAGAATTAGCGGACACCTGGCTGGTGTCTGTTTCAGAACTGGTTGCTTATGAGGAGAAATCACAAATTTTGGTGACCAGAGGTGATCTTTATTAAGAGCTAGAGTAGAAAAAAAAACTCCTTTGGTTTTTTCTGTTGCTCCTTTTTCAAATAAAGAAATCTCCTTTCATGTGTGTACTTTACCTTGTTTACTGGGATTCCGTTTGATTTTAGCATGTATATTTGTATCCTTTTTCCTGCTTTTTATTTAGAGACAGGGTCTCGCTCAGTCGCTCAGGGTGGAGTGCAGTGGCTCAGTTACATAGGTCGCTGGAACCTTGAACCCCAGGGCTCAAGTGATCCTCCTGCCTCAGCCTCACAAGTAGCTGGGACTAGAGGCCACATGCCTCTATGCCTGACTAATACTTCTTTTCTTTTCTGTTTTGTGCATCCGTGTGTGTGTGTGGAGATGGGGTCTCACTGTCATCCAGGCTGGTCTCAACCTCTGGACTCAGGCAGTCCTCCCGCCTCAGCCTCGCAAAATGCTGGGATACTGGCGTGAGCCACGGTGCCCAGCTTTTCTTTTTTCTGAAGTATATTTTACCTAGTTTCTTATTGATCTTCCATTGTCAAACTTTCAAACTTGAAGTTGCTTTTCAGATATATACACGAAGTTCGAGAGTACTAGGCCCTTCCTCCCAGATCCCAAAATAATTTCGGATGAAGTGGAGGGTAGCTGGGATCTTGCCGTATGCTCATGTGTCAACAAACTGGTGTATTATGAACTGAGGCGAAGCAGTCGTCTGACTTCAGGCTAGTAAATACTCTCTCTCTGCAGGCAGATTTTTTAGTAAACAGCAAGTTGTATTTCATAAAATCGCAGCTCTGAGGACTTTGGTCTTATTTCCCCAACAGGTTGTCATAGTGTGGAGCAGTTCCAGAGCCTGAAGTCAGGGCAGGTGGGCTGCTGAATTGCAGCGGGACACACCTGCTGTTGAGACCCTTTGACAGCTTGGTGTCTAGTACTCCAGCCTGTCTCCCCTCACCTGCTGAGGGGCTCCTGACAGAGTTCCGTCCCGGGCCAGGCGGAGTTCAGGCAGACTCTTGTCTTCTCAGATGGGAACTGAAGTCTGTATTATCCTTCCTTATCCCATAAAGGGGACCTACGTCAACTCCGGGTCTTATATTTTTGTCTCTAGGTCAGATTCACTTTCTTATGAGTGCTTCTCATTTCAACAGTCCGTCAAAGGGAGATAACTCCTGATACCATTATGATGCCCAAGCTCAAAAGCATATTAATATCTGAAACCGGCACACATGAAATGACCCCAGATTACTTTTCCCTGGGACCGTCACGAGAGAAAACCTGAACAAATCCTATCCTGGTCAGATGTCCTAAGTGGGAAGGAAGATGAGGCTTAAAAAGGAAAAACGCAAGCTTTTCGTTGCCACCCTCGTAGATGACACAGGAGAGCTTGCAGAACTGCATGAAGAGCCTTGCGGGGAAAACCAGCCTTGGGGAGAAGCCTCTGTAGTCACCTTTAGAAGCGCCCGAGAGCCCAGGAACAGACGCTCACGGCACGGAGGAGGCTCAGCAGTCCCGCTGGGCTACACTGCGGAGATCGTAGTTGGTGTGAAGAGATGAGTGCCCAGATCAACCTTAGTAACTTCTGTGTTTTTGTGCCTTTTCTTGAATAGATTGCCCTCACGCCTTCATATTTAACTCCTCTGAGCATCCCAGAATGTTGCCTTTTTATTTCCTTCCTTCCCGCCCCTTTAAGGAACCGCTTCTTAAATTGCCTCAGTATCAAATTAAGCCCTAGAAGCAGTAGGAATGCAGACCCTAGAAAAAAACATAAAGCATGTTCACTTACTCCAGAGTACAGACTTTGAAATTTCAGGCGTAGCATTTGAAACCATGCAAGAATTCAGATTTCTGTATTAAAGCTAAATATTAAAGCCTCATGTAAATATGATATAAAACAATGATTTACTATAAACAGTTGAGTTTCATGAGCTGGTTCTAGCAGGGCCTAGATGATCTGAAAATTACTTGAACGCACAGAAACTTTTCCGTTTCAACCTTACAGGTATACTTTAAAGTTGTAATAACTGATATTTTCTAGCTATTGTACTTTTTATACATACCGTGATTGTATCTTATGAAATCGTTTGACTTTGGGAAGTTGGAATTTCCTAAAGCTGCTGGAGTCATAGGTGACTTTACTTATCCAAAAATCATATCCAGAGTTTCTGGAATTTTGTTGTTTTATACTGTTTATGCAACAAAAATAGGAATATGTGTTTGTTGGATGTGGTGGCTTGCACCTGTAATCCCAGATACTTGGGAGGTGGAGGTAGGAGGATCACTTGAGGCCAGGAGTTTCAGAGCGGCCTGGGCAACAGTTTTCAGAGACCCTGTCTCTAAAAGAAACGAAAAATAAAAAAAAATAGCCAGGCATGTTGTCACACATCTATAGTCCCAGCTACTCAGGAGGCTGAAGCAGGAGTATTGCTTGAGGCTGCAGTGAGCTATGATCAGATGCTACTGTACTCCAGTCTGGGTGGCAGAGCAGGACCCCACCTCTAAAAAAATATATGTATATATTCACATATATAAGCAAATATAAATATATATCAGAATTTGATCCATGAACATTTCAAGCAAATCCCTAAAGACCCCAAATTTGAATGTATTCTTTATTAATCTTAAGGAATATGAAGGTACCACATATCTCCTTGATAACTTTAAGAAAGTGAAAAATTGCTGATGGAATCAAGCCTAATGCTAATTGGGAGAATCCTTTAGATACGTAAACTTTGGTGCTGTGGTTTGAATGTCCCCTCCAAAACTCATGTTGACACTTAATACCCAGTATTAAGTGGGTGTTACATGGCAGTATTGAGAGGTGGGGCCTTTAAAGGTGATTGGTCATGAGGGCTCTGCCCTCATGAATGCATTAGTCCATTCATGAGTTAATAGATTAATGAGTTAATGCATTAATGGGTTATAATGGGAGAGGGACTGGTGGCTTTATAGGAGGAGGAAAAGAGACCTGAGCATACTGGCCACGTGATGCCTTGTGCTGCCTCAGGACTTTCTGCAGAGTCCCTACCAGCAACAAGGCTCACCAGATGCGGCCCCTCAGTGCTGGACTTCTCAGCCTCCATAAGTATAAGAAGTAAATTCCTTTTCTTTATAAATTACCCAATTTCAGATATTGTAAGCAACAGAAAACAGTCTAAGACATTTGATTAACAATACACAAGATTAAGTTGGGCTGGGAATCTTATAAAATTTAAAAGTTCATAGCTTGGAAAAAGGAGCAAGATAAATTTTAAAAGCTTGCATTTTAAAAAGCTTTGCCTCTTCTCCAGCTGACTGAACTTTTCCTGTACCAGTTAATTTTTCCAACTACTAATAGAATAAAGGCGGTTTTCTAAAAATTAAAATAAAAATGCTTTGCTAAAGGATTTAGCACATTTTAAAAGCAATTAGTGAATATATGAAAGTATATTCTATTTTTAGAAATTAAATAATAGGTGGAGAATTAATCAGCCAGAGAGCATGTATATGAATCTTGTACTTAAAATTATATATTTAGTCATAGATGGATCACATAATTGCAAAATGGAATTGTGCAGAAGTTTGAAGACTGAGCCCTTTGAGTGTTTTTCATCATCTCAGAGTATGTCCTCCTGTCTACTAGCAGCAGAAAGCCACAGTATTCTAAGAGCTTAGAACTGTCTGCAACTAGGGTGTCAACAAACAAAACAAACTGAAACTGACCCAAACTGTTCATTAGTTAAGGGGTAGCGTGGCCACAGTGAGGAAACTATTGAGTGTCTTTTTTTTTTAAGTCTGGGCGTCGCATGAAATTGGGTGACGAACAGATTACCTTGACTGCAAATCATTAGTGGAAGACAGTCTAAAAGCAAAGGGAATTATTAGAAAATTTTTGACTTTCCTCAGTAATTGTATTGCTCTTGTTAATATTGCATTGTTATTTTTGCATTCTTTCGTTGTCAGTTAAAATAAATAGTTGTATTTGTTAGGTGAATTAGTTTGTGTTGCCATAACAACACAGGCAGACTGAGAGCATCAAGAGACTAGTTTATTGCAAGGCTTTGGGTCGACGCTAATTTCTACAATCTTAAAAAAAATTTTTGAAGAAGATGTATCTTACAATATCTCCAGTATCTTCAGTAATATCTTTGTCTTGGTGGTATAAGCAACATAAAGAAATTCATCGTGGCAGAGTAAACTGAACACCTTCTAGAAAGGATTCACCATTGTAGATGTCATTAAGAACATTTGCAATTCGTGAGAAGAGGTCAAAATACGAACGTTGGCACAAGTTTGGAAGAAGCTGATTCCAATCCTCTTGTACGACTTGGAGAGATTTAAGGCTTCCTTGGAGGAAGTGGCTGCAGATGTCGTGAAAATAAGAGCAGAAATACAGTTAGAAGTGGAGCCTGGAAATGGGACGGAATTGCTACGATCTCATTTTAAAACTTTAATGGAACAGAGTTGCTTCCTATGGATTACCAAGGAAGCTGGTTTCTTTAGATGGACTGTGCTCCTGGGTGAGGAGACTGTGAACACCGTTGGAAATAAATGAATGAATGCAAGTGGTTTCTATGACTCTTGCTCTTGCAGACTGTACGGGAAGCATGGTGCCAGCGTCTGCTTCTGGGGAAGGCTTCAGGAAGTTTCCAATCAAGGTGGGAGGTAAAGGGAGCAGGTGTGTCACATGGCAAGAGTGGGAGCAAGAGAGGAGAGGTGACACGCCAGGCTCTGAGCAGCCAGCTTTCCCACGACCTAGTGAAGGTGGAACTCATCGTTGAGAGGGCACGAAGGCATTCATGAGGGATCCACGCCCATGGCCCAAACACCTCCCACCAGGCCCCACCTCCAGCACTGGGGGACTAAACTTCAACATGAGATTCGAAGAGGCCAAACATCCAAACCATACTGAAGAGAAGTCTTTCTTGAAAGAAAGAGTCAACAGATGTGGCAGACTTGACTGTTGTCTTAGTTGAAGAGATTTCCGTGGCCACGCCAACCTTCAGCAACCACCAGCCTGATGAGTCAGCAGCCATCAGCTTCGAGGGGAGACCTTCCACCAGCAAAAAGACCGTGAGTTGCTGAAGGCGCAGATGATGGTTAGCACTTTTTAGCAACAAAGAATGTTTTAATTAAGGTATATACCTTTTCTGTACATAATACTGTTGCACCCTTAGACTGCAGTACAGTATAAACGTAACTTTTACATGCACTGGGAAACCAAAAAATTTACGTGACTTTATTAGGATATTTGCTTAAATGCAGTGGTCTGGAACTGAACTCAAAATATCTTTGAGGTATGCCTGTATATGTTGTATATATACATTTGTATTATATGTGCAAATTTTATACGTTGATCTGTTGACAAAAATGATGTGACCAGAGGCTTGTAGGAACCCAACCTTGTATTTTCCCGAGGGGCAGTGGTTTTGTATTTGCTGATTTAGTGTTCCCGGTGACTGTAAAACAAAACTACCATGAACGACAGGAATCACCTGTTGTATCAGCCCATGACACGTGGTATTATTACAGTCACTCGCAGCATAACAACATTTCGGTCAGTGATAGACTGCAGGTATTATGGTGTCCTGTAAGATTTTAACGAAGCTGAAAAATTTCTGTCACCTGGTGACATCATAGCCGTCATAAGGTCACAGAGCAGGGCATTATTCCAGTGTCTGTGGTGATGCTGGTATAAACAAACCCACGACTCTGCCAGTCATACAAAAGTACAGTCATGTGTTGCTTAGCAACGGGTATGTTCTGAGGTATGCATCCTTACATGATTTCATCATTGTGCAAACGTCAGAGGGCATACTCACACAGACCTAGATGGTACGGCCTACTGCATACCTAGGCTGCAGGTTACAGCCTTACTGCTCTCAGGCTGCAAACCTGTACTGCATGTTACTGTACTGAATAGGCCGTTGTAACACAACGGTAAGCATTTGTGTATCTAAACATATCTAAACAGAAAAGGTACAGTAAAAATATGGTATAGGAAATTAAAAATGGTACGCTTGTATAGGACATTTAACCATCAGTGGAACTTGCGGAACTGGGAGATGCTCGGGGTGAGTCAGTGAGTGGGTGGTGAGTGAGTGTGAAGGCCGAGGACATTACCGTCCACTACTAGACTTTATAAACACTGTACACTTAGGCTACGCTAAATTTGTAAAAAAATAAAGTAACTGTGCTACAACATTACAACAGCCACAGAGTCACTAGACAGTAGGAATTTTTCAGCTCCGTAATTTTCAGTCCCATAATAATTTTGTGGGCCCACCATTGTATATGTGGTTTACTGTCGACCAAAGTGCCGTGTGGCACGTGACTGTAGCACACACAGTTACATACAGTGCACACTGTTGATAATGGTAATAAAAGGTTGTTTCTGGCTTACATATCTACTGTTTGTCATTATTTTAGAGCGTGCTCCTTGTACTTAAAGAAAATGTTGACTGTGAAACAGCTTCAGGCAGGTCCTCCGGGGAGGTGTCCAGAAGAAGACATTGTCATCAGAGCAGGTGGCAGCTCCGTGCGTGTCACTGCCCCTGAAGACCTCCCGGTGGAGCAAGATGTGGAGGTGGAGGATGGTGATACTGATGATCCCGACCTGTGTAGACTGAGACCAATATTTGCTTGTGCCTTAGTTTTTAGCGAAAACGTTTGAAAAATTAAAAACAAAAAATAGAACAAAGCTTATAAAGATACAAAGAAAATGTCTTTGCATAGCTGTGTAATGCCTGTTTTAAGTGTCATTACAAAGCAGTCAAAAGTTAAAAAAATTAAAAACTTTATAAATAAGCTAGAGTAAGCTAAGTTAATCTATTATTGAAGAAAGAAATTTGAAAAAAATAAATTTAAGGTAGCCTACATGTACAGTGTTTATTTATAAAGTCTGTGGTAGTGGAATCTACTCTTATCAATCTGAGACAAATGAAGACACCTGAACTTTGAAACATCTAGAATCTTTCAGGACACCCCTTTGAATGACTGTCTAGGGGCAAAGGGGTGTACGTTACAATTAAGATTTCCCTGCTTGAAGCAATTTTGGCATGTGAAAATCCAAATTTAAAAGATAGAAGAATTAGAGGAGTCTGGACTCTACAATAGAAATTGTTTCCGGATTTTTAAACCCTTGGTCATGCTTCATACGTTAAAGGTGTGCACAGAGATTTAGCAATAAAAACACTCATTCCGTATGGCCCAGTCCCAGGATCCCTAGCCTGCCATTTCAGCTTCCCCAAATATCCATAGAGGTGGCACTTACTTTCTTAAGGTCCAGCGTCATCTTATAGGAATGTCTTCCCTAAATGTCCTATCTAAAATAGTGCCAACCCAATCACACGTATTTCGTAATACCCTCAACCCCCCACAGTTATTTTTTAGTGTAAATACTATCTGACATCTGACATACTCTGTATTTATTTGTGTATTTTCTATCTTACCTTTCTCTAATGTTAAACAGGATTTTTTTAAATCCTTTTTTTTAAAACAGGATATTACGGGGCTACAAATATTTTGGTTACATGTAATACATTTGCCTCACCCACGCCAGCGCTACAAGCGTGCCCTTCCCCCATACAGTGTGCTCCGCCTGCTTCAGTTGAGAGTTTGCCCACCGCCACCTGACTGGCACCCAGTGAGTATTATTACTAGGATGTGAGCACCTTAGTGTTGATCGGTTAGTACCAATTTGATGCCAAGTACATATGTGGTGCTTGTTTTTCCATCCTTGTGATACCTCACTTCGAAGGATGGGCTCCAGCTTTATTCAGGGTAGTATAAGAGGTGCTAGATCACCATTGTTTTTGTAGTTGGTTAGTACTCCATGGTATTCACATACCACCACATTTTATTAATCCACTCATGTATTGATGGGCACTTGGGTGGTTTCCACATCCTTGCAGTAGTGAATTGTGCTGCCATAAACATTCGAGGGCAAATGTCTTTATTATAGAATGTCTTTTTTTCGTTTGGGTAGATGCCTAGTAGTGGGATTGCTGGATCAAATGGAATTTCTATTTTTTGGCTCTTTGAGGAATCTCCCGGTTTCTTTCCACAGGGGTTGTACAAATTTGCAGTCCCACCAACAGTGTAAGTGTTCCAATCTCTCTATAAGCAAGGATTTTATCTATTTTGTTCATTAGCATATCCTTTACACATAGAATTGTGCCTGACACATAATAGGTACTCAAATATTTGTTGATTGAATAACAATACATAAGCTCCCCTCCAAAATATTCATTTCAGTGTTGTGAAATTAGAAGCAATCTAAAATTTCAAAAAAGGCAATTAACTGACTGTTTCCTATCCCTATGATGGAATACTGTGCAGACATTAACAAGGATAGAATTAACGACAGGGAAATATTTATGTCATGATTAATGGGGAAAAGCAGATTATAAAATACATGCGATGATTCTGTAAAGGCAAAAGTTAAATGCTTACACAAAGGCTACCCCACAAAATATTAACAGTGATATTTTCAAAATGTTAAAATTTTAGAGACTTTTATAGTCTTTTTTGTGATTTTATGAATTTAAACATTTCTTTAGTGAAACCTGTTACTTTTGTCATCATAAAAAGTGTTGTTGCACATACTTTTTCAGAAACACACCTATTTGGATAAAAAAAAGATCCCATATAATTGGTTTCATCAAATAAGATCTTAAGTCTTTCTTGAATAATTGTGATTTTGAAGACTAGATATGATAATTTAAGTGCTTAATTAAAGATTAAACTCACAGTGATACCACTGAGAGTGAGGCCTAGTGAAAACAAAATAAAATCTAACATTGGATCTTTTATTCTTTAAACTTTTGTAAATATTCTTGGTCGGAGTGTTTCACAGGTAAAGTGTGTCTCGTAAGTGTTTTATGAGGTAGTTACTGTAGCAATGTCTAGGTGGGCTGCAGATATTAATAGCTGTGAGAATTTGCAATGGCTGTTCTTCACTGCCGCAGGAATCTCATTGCTCACCTGCCGGTTGCATGTTTTAGGCACAAAGCCCAACACTGCGCACTACTGGGTTTGTAGAAATAAAACATCAACAATAATAAAGGGCAACTGTCTTATGGGCTTTATTACACCTAGAACTTCCAAATTACAATATTTTTTATTACGTGGCTTTATAATTGATAAGCTGCTTTATTTTATGATGAAAAAACTTAGAAATAAATATCTCTAAATCCCTCAGCTAGATAGCGTTAAAGACGGAGCTAGAACCCAGGACTCTCGTGTCTCTAGCTAACATGAACATGATTTCTGCCAAACTGAGCTGCCTTCTAAATTAAGTTGCTCGTATTTTAGAAGTGCAAGGTATTTTTCAAACATGTTCCTGAATTGTGGACTCAGTTACGCACAGGAAGCTCATAGCTACTTACTGTTTTCAACGTTCCCTTAACTCTCCATGGTGATAAGGAGTCAGTATACACAGACAGGCGTTTGAATCTCAGGACTCTATTTACTCCAGTTAATGTTACACAGATGAGATGTGTATATGATTGATTTAAAACATCACCCAGATATTTTGTTACTGATGATGAGATAATGCTGGCACATTAATGGCGGAACCTTCTGGAAATGAACTCCTTGTCCCTGACTGACAGCAATGGTAACCAGCAGGGTCTAACATCACTTACTGCAGACACAGTTTAACTGTTAAAAGGGTACGTTATTTTTTTAAGTTAAGGCTTGCCTGAAATTATTCTGGTTCCAGTTTCATTATCTACTGAAACCCCGAAGTCGAATTGTGGCCTTTGTGTGGTACGCCTTTCTTGCTGTATAGGCAGCAAGCAGAACCCCAAAGGTGTTAGCAAAAGAGATGGTAAAGCAGGTCAGTCTAACCGTTTGACAGGGTATGTATATTTGCATGCCTCCTGTTCATTTCGTCATCCTGAAAGCATTTAGAGATGGGAGTAATTTACTTGATTAACTAATTTTCAAGTCTGTGACTAGAGGGAGAACCCAACTTGATTTTTTTGTTTGTTTGTTTTCTGAGACAGAGCCTCACTCTGTTGCCCGGGCTAGAGTGCCGTGGCGTCAGCCTCACTTACAGCAACCTCAAACTCCTGGGCTCAAGCGATCCTCCTGCCTCAGCCTCCCCAATAGCTGGGACTACAGGCATGCGCCACCATGCCCAGCTAATTTTTTCTATATAGTTGTCCAGATAACTTCTTTCTATTTTTAGCAGAGATGGGTCTCGCTCCTGCTCAGGCTGGTCACGAAACTTGATTTTGAGCAGACTCATTATCAGAGTTCACTGAAAGGAAAGCGTCAGGCATGATTAACGCCTCTAGGTGGTGCCTGTGACCTACGTATGGATTCAGCAGCTTTGTATGTCAGAGGCAGAGGTAGGACACTGGAGAGGAAAATGGCCTTGTTGTGTGTTTTCAACATAATCTTCACAACAACTCCACTTTATATATGAAGAAACAGGCTCAAAGGAAAATTAGTGTTTTGCCTAAGTCTTACAGCAACAAGCGAGGTCCGTATGAATAACATTAAATGCCCAAGTTTTCCACACCATCGATTTTCATGATGTTTGGTATTTTTACTAGAAATATATAGTAATATCCTTTTACCGTCTGGCATTAGCCATATTATTGCCTATGTATGTCTACAAATCCTCCTTTGTTTATTTTACCGTAGCTGTGGTGAAAGGAGGGGCTTTTGAGAAGCACCCAAGCGGTACGGTTGGTGGAGGGAAATAAACGGAGATGAGCTGCGTTTGTCTGCAGATCAGCGTAGGGGAAGGCGTGGAAGAGTCCAGCCAAGGACACATTGCATCTTCTGGAATCATTGCCCATGTGGAAAAACAGATGGAAATCCCTGCGTAACCCGTCTTTACTAATATGACCACCAGGGGGCGCTCAATGCCGTCAGATTTTGGTGGTTCTTCTTCCAGTAAAATAAGCGCACCGCCGGTGCAGAAACGTAATGATATCTTTTCTCTCTGTCCGTTCATTCTTCCTGAGAATGAATTCACTAGGTAGATATTTTGTTTTCTAATGTGTGGTGACTGCCAATGCTTTTATAAGAGTCCATGGAAATAAATCATTTCGTGAGATTAGACTATATATTATATATGAAGTGTCAAACTTGCTAGTTACCGTGATCATTGCTTTTTAGGATAATTATCTTAGAACTTTCCATTAAGATAATGCTGTAGGATGAACATGCCACTTTGGTTCTCAGAGAACGTCTTCTAAACTCTTACTGGTTCATTCATTCGACACAGGGTCTCGCTTTCGCCCAGGCTGCTGGAGTGTAGTGGCACTATTATAGCTCACTGAAGCCTCAAAATCCTGGGCTCAAGCGATCCTCCTGCCTCAGCCTCCAGAGTATCTAGGACTATAGGCATGTATCACCATGCCTCACTAATTTTTTTTCTTTTAATTTGCAGACAGGGTCTCGTTATGTTGTCCACACCCCAGTCTCGAACTCCTGACCTTAAGTGATCCTCCCACTTCTGCCTCGCAAAGTGCTAGGATCACACGCGTGAGCCACAGCGCCCAGCCTCTTCTATCATTTAGGTGTCAGTTCCTAACTCTCCACCTACTCCTGTGTTGCTTAACACCATTGTCTTTTCAAGTGTTGCTTTATTTCCTTTGCAAGGTTAAGAGCTCCTGGAGAATAAGAAATTGGAAACTTTCTCCCCAAGCCGCAGTCATCTAGGGTTGAAACTAGGGTCTCAATGACAATGGTAAAACATATTTTCAGGTCCTATCCTCACCTGTTTTGTGAGAGCTCCAGCTCCCCCAGATTTTTCCAAACTAGTTCTGAGAGTCTTCCTGGGTTTTCTTCCTCTTCCTCCAGCAGTGATGCTGCTGCTGCTGCCGCCAAAGGTATCTGGAGTTCCCGATTTGGGCCAATGGCTCCTGCCAGAGCTGCCAGCACCTCCAGTGCTGCCCGTCAGAGCTGGGGTCCTCCCTGGTTCCTTTTACAGATGTGGCCTCTTCCACCTCACTGCTTAGGCCTCTGTGCTGCAAAGGTGACCCAAAGGGGAGAATTTATCATTAATCCTCACTTGTGCTATGTTCTATAGCATGACTCCATGCAGTGTAACCTTGTGGTCATAAAACCTTATAGAAATCTCAGAAAAGTAGAAAATTTAGTGTTTACTGCACTTTATTTACTTTTTTCCCCTGAAAAGCCATGTTTTAAATTTTTCTGATTCACAAAATAAATTAAAGACCCTTCTGTTTAGATGGGACTTTTTCCCCTTCCCTCTTATATGTATGCCTATAGCACATGTTGGGTAAATGACCTTTGTCTTTGCTTGTGGGTACTTTGTGGTGGGTGTAGGTTGTAGACAGATACTTTGGTTACAAATAGCCTTAGTGTGGTGGTTCTTTCAATTTCTAGTTATTTGTAGGCTATGGTGGTGGTGTTCTGTGTGCCTGAGCAGATTCCTTGCCTCTTATGGACAAGGGGTGATGTCGGTTTTTGAAATCTTTTCTCTATCCACAGCCCTGTGGTTTTCCTAATAGTATGAATTATATCGGGGTGTCCAGTTTAATCTCTAAATCAGTAGGTGGTTCTTATGGGTAAGAGTCAGCCAAGTCATGTATGATTGAATCAGTAAATGTTGTAATGGGCTGTTAAGTTGTCCTCCCTGCCAGTAGGTGCTGCTTGCAGGGGAGGGCTCACTGTAATAGTGTTTTTTGAGACCTATGTCTGGCCCTAGTCAATCATGAGAAGCACTCTGATGTCTCAGATGGTGGGTAGGGCCCTGGAGAACTCCCAGGGGACTCCTCCAGGTGCTCCACCACTGTTGATGGATGTAAGTGGGAAGTGAGACTGGGTGGAGCTGGGTCAGGTAAGCCTGCATTCAGGCTCCACAAAAGTGGGCACAGGTGCTATCTCAGTAGGGGTCAAAGGTCAACTCCCAGGCCTCTGGGAAAGCCACCAGAGAGGGACTGAATCGGCGCCGCCAAGCCAAAAAGTCTGTTCGTTGGGGAGGGTCAGTCTGGAATTCACAGTCCAGGAGGCACAAGTGGGTTTTGCTCTTCTTCCTCTTTCCTTGCCCCATGGGTCTCCTTCTGGCATCTGGCTGCAAGCAGCAGCCCACACTAGCTGAGCTCACCAGTAATGCCACTGCAGGCTGGGAGCTTCCCTGCCCGGGACCCCACCCTGGATTGAAAGTGTGGCTTTCCTATTGGGGGAGGTGTGCTCTAAGAGTGCACTGTGGCTCAGACTCACACCAAACTCTCCTTTTAGTTCTGCCTGCATGGGCTCCCTTGCCTCCTAAGATTAGTTCATAAATCTCTCTTCTGTACCCCTGAGTGACATGATCAGGTTCTAAGGGTATAGGATCTGGCCTATGGGCCTGTGCCCTGGACCCCCAAGTTTAGTCCCTGACCATGTCAGGGAGAAGCATGCTGGTGCCGAGTTGTACTGAAGCAGGCTTAATGTCTCTCCACTTCGGCTGTGCCCTGCTCTGCTGGAACAGCCAGTCAGGCAGCACCTGCAAATGCTGGTGGGTGGGGAGCTCACAGTCCAAGGACCTCGTGGTCTTTAAGAGGAAAGGCATGAGCCCCACTCTCTGCAGAAGACTTGGTGTGGTGGGTGCAGAGACAGACTGGAAGCAGCCACTCCTGAGGGGCCTGGCTCAGTCATCCCTTGGGGTGCTTGGGCCGACTGTCATGGGAACAGCCACAGCTGTGGTTAGCAGCTGTGGGTGAGAGAGGGGAAAGGAGGAGAAGAGTCCAGATGGAGAAGAGCTGGCACTTTGGTCCCCTTCGTTTCGAGGGGCTGCTGGCATGCTGTACTGTCCCTCTCACCTGAAGGCAGCCAGCCCAAGTTCTGGGATCACACGGTTCCCCTCCAGCCACCTGTGGCCACTGCAGTCTGGGCAGGTGTCGGGGCAATGTTTGTGTGGGGTCCAGAGACAAGAACTCTGAAGGGCCGGAGCTGCTTCCAGGGGATGGAGAAAGGGGTTGCTCATCCCCTGGGGATCTCCGTAGCCCAGTGCGTTCGATGGGAGTTCCCGTGCTCCTACTCGAGCTCTCCAGATGTGCCACGCAAATAAGTGTTCTAGTTCTGAGAGATGTATTTTCTTATTTTTAAACTCTGGCCCATTGTTCTAAATCACCCTGAATCTGCAAAGGAATCTTCATTATTTAGGCAGACTTGAATTTTTTCACAGAGAAGTGGGAGGACTTAATTAGAGTTTCACAACACACACTGGCATGCTTGGAGCAGTTCAGAAGGAAGTCAGAGAATTCTGAGAAGTTAGGCCAAGCTGCTTATTCCGTCTTAATAAGGTTGTGACTTGATGTTTATTTTACCAGCAAATATTCCCATAAGTACCAGGTAATTGGGCTTTATTCTATGGCCTGAAGGCCAATATCCTGCACTTGGTGAAACCAACTAAAAAAGGGGATTCCAAAGACGGAATTTCTCCATGGAAAATGTGTTGCTTACAGCCTCTGGTATTCACACCTAAGGCCTGCTGGCAGCTGTTCTTTGGACAGCCGAGACAGGCATGGTGGTACATAAAGGTAGTTTCTATGGAAACCTGAACCCAAATGATATTGGGGCTTTGAAGATCAAAGGCAACACCCTGAATTGTTTGGAGAGCCCAGTGAAGGTTTCAGAACTTTATTGTTCTCCTCGGAAACCACTTCAGCCAAGGCTGCGGAACGCTTTCTTCCTCATGTGCATTAGAACTATGTGCACAAAATGGAAGTTTGTAGTTTGTCGTGAAATTGTCTGTTCTAATTATTTTCCCGTCTCTTTTATGACATCCATCATTGCCATAAAGAAAATTGTCATCTTCCATTTTTTCCTTCCTCATCTTTATTTTGATAAACAGGTGAAGCAGGAAGGCACACTCAATAGGCTGAGCTTGTCAATTTGGTAGCAGATAATAGTTTCTTCTTTTCATTAATCACAGGTAATCTATTCAGTGTACCATTTTTTCATACATTTTTCTTAATATATGCAAATGATTGAGTTGCCAGGTGTCATGCAGCTGAATTGCAATTCTGCCTCTAAAGAAGGCTTTGACTCATGATAGTGTTCCCTCGTATAAGTTAGCCGTTAAACTGATTCCTTATTTGGTATTTGTGATACGAACCCTATTATTACAAAGTTAGCAGAAATTAAAGTGGACGAAAATACTTCCCATGAATGTGTCTTCCCCAAAAGTACATTTTTATTTTGTAGATCTTGATCTAGACATGTTTCTTCTGACAAGATCCCACTTTATAAAAGCCAAAATATCCTGACTAATGACATCTTGGTTGATGGAGATTATCAAGATAAAAGATCCGAGCATACTGCATTTGTCTGTGGGGATTTACATCCGAGGGACATTTTAGAGTCACCTGGATGTATTATGTGGAGTCACAGTATTCAAAAAGCATCATATTCACTACCAAGTTAATGGAATGAAGACTACGTTACACCAAAATGTGTGATTATATTAATCTGTGCGTATGACACACATGGCCAGAGAGAGCTGTATAATGTGGAGAAGCTTTCTATGAAGTACTTATTTAATCCTTCATCGCCTTGTCAGAGACTTCCAGAACCAAAGTAATCAAGCTGCCTCGACTGTATTCACTGGAGTCTCTCTCTCTCTGTATGTATACATATACACACACACATATACGCATATATACACACATACACACACACACACACATGTATTTAACTTTCCTGTAGGGAGAAGGTGCTTCCGTTCACTTCACAGGTACTACACCTTCTCTGCTCCTGTTCTCTGGGGCAGTGCCATTTTGTCCCAGCCACATTTCCCGCTTAGCTCTACATGTCATTTTTCCCCATTCAGTATGACGTTGGCCATGGGTTTGTCATATAGGGCTTTTATCATTTTGAGGTAAGTCCTGTCTATGCTTATTTTGTTAAGCATTCTTATCATAAAAGAGTGGCAAATTTTGTCACATGCTTTTATTATGTCGTACAAATATATTTAACTAAGGAGGTGAAAGATCTCTACAGGGAGAACTATGGAACACTGAGGAAGAAAATAGCAGAGAATGTAAACAGATGGAGAAACATACCATGCTCATGGATCAGTAGAATCACCATTGTTAAAATGTCTGTACTACCCAGTGGTCTACAGATTCAATGCAATCCCTATTAAAATGCCAACATCATTTTTTGCAGACCTATAAAAAAATAATTCTACACTTCATTTGAAGCCAGAGAAAACTCCATATTGTCAAAGCAACCTTAAGCAAAAAGGAACAAATTGGGAAGTATCAAATTACCAGACTTCCAGCTACACTACAAGGCTTAGTAACCACAACATCATGGTACTGGCACAAGAACAGAGACATTGACCAATGGATCAGAACATAGAATCCAAATATAAAACCGTCCTCATATTGCCATCTAATCTTTGACAAAGCAGACAAAAACATACCCTGGGGAAAAGAATCCCTATTCAATAAATGGTGCTCAGAAAATTGGATAGTCACATGTAGAAGACTGAAACATGATCTGCACCTCTCACCACTCACAAAATCAACTCATGATGGTAACAGACTTAAACCTAAGCTATGAAACCGTAAGAATTCTAGAAGAAAATGTTGGAAAAATTCTTGGAGACATTGGTGTAGGCAAAGAATTGATGTTGGAAAAACTCTTAGACACATTGGCCTGAGCAAAGAATTTATGAAGAAGACCCCAAAAGCAATCACCACCACAACAAAAATAAATAAATGGGGCCAGATTAAATTAAAAAAAAACTTCTTCACAGCCAAGGAAACAATCATCAGAGCAAATGACAACCTACAGAATGGGAGAAAATATTTGCACGTTATACGTCCGATAAAAGACTGATAACGAGACTCTATAAAGAACTCAAGCAAATCAGCAAGAAAAAAATCAATCCCATTAAAAAGTGGGCAAAGGACATGAACAGAAACTTTTTAAAAGAGGATAGTCTAATAGACAAAAAATAAAATGCTAATTAAAAAAAAATGCTACTTATAGGCCCAGGTACTAAGAGAAGGTGTAAGGACCTACAGATGAAGAACTTAAGCACTCCTTCCTCTGACACTTAAAATCACATGATCTTCCTCATACCAGTAGACAACAAACTAGAGAGGAGAA
>CAUYRT010032820.1:0-12816 GCA_963574885.1 Lepilemur ruficaudatus
GCACCAGATAAACTATGCTAAATAAAGAGTACCAATTAAACTGGCAAACAATATGTTCAAAAAAAGTTTCAACAATTGGAAGGGTCTATATTATTATAAAAGAAAAAGTTAGGCTGGGCGTGGTGGGTCATACATATAATCCTAGCACTTTGGGAGGCTGAGGCAGGAGGATTGCCTGAGGCGAGGAGTTTGAGATCAGCCTGAGCACAAGCAAGACCCCATCTCTACAATAAAATACAAAAATTAGCTGGGTGTGGTGGTGTGTGCCTGTAGACCCAGCTGCTCAGGAGTCTGGGGCAGGAGGATCACTTGAGTCCAAGAGTTGAAAGTTGCAGTGAGCTATCATGATGCCACTGTATTCTACCCCCAGCAACAGAGTGAGACCCTGCCTCCCCAAAAAGAAAAAAAGAAAAAGTTAAGCATCATGTCCTATAAAAATATACAAATTCAACATGTTTCACAAGGGTGTTCAAGATTCAAAGAAGATATAAGAGGAATATAACAGTTATAAGAAGTGTTGTAAATTGACCAAAAAACATTTTAAATTGTTGTATGATATTGTCTCTTTCTAGAAAAATCTGAGGCAATGCTGTTTTTCTCAATACATTTCCCTGTGCTAACAGAGCACTTGAAATCATTCCATTGACTCTGAAGCTGCCCTCAAAAAACTGACTTGATTTTTAGTAATCATTCACAGTTGATGTCAGTGGTGGTATTTCTCCAGTGAAAAGCATTTTTTACAGTGAAGGCCACACCACAGTTTCAGAAGTGTGATAAAGGGATTTAGAATCCAGGTTTTAGAATCCAATTAGGTTTCAGATCCTGTATGTGGCACTTACTGCCACGTGATCCTGGGCATTTCTTAACCACTCTTGAGTTTCAATTTCCCCATGTGGAAAACAGAAACGATACCTACCTCACCACTGTTAAAATTATGAAATGTAGGAGAAGCATTCAATAAATGGTGGCTGTTGTTAATACTATTATTGTTAACCTTATCTTTCTTCTACCCCCTTGGTTTATCCAAAGTTGAAAGATCAAGTAGTACAGAATTAGGTTCAATTAGATTCAACAGTAAAAAACACCCAACAGCTTAATAAAATATTTAAAAAATACAACCCTCCCACAACTACCCAATGATAACCACTACTAGATTTTGAGATAATCTATGCAGTCTTCTTTCTCCCCAGTGAACATTTTTCTGTAGAATTACTAAAACTAGAATATTGGCTACGTACCGCCAGATACCAGTAGGAAAGGCAGAGACAAAACACAGCAGTAAACTGAGGAGATAAACTAAGTGGAGTGCTGGGATGCCCACAAGAACAAAAACTCCACGAAGCTGTACAACAGTGTGAATATACTTAATGCCACTGAACTGTGCATTTAAAAATTGTTAAAATTATACATTTTATGTTACATATCTTTTACCACAATAATACAAACAAAAAGCCAAACAAAAACTCCAAGAAGTCAGGGCCTGGTCCATTTTGTATCTTTAGAATCTAGAATGTGTCAGCACATTAGACTCAATCAGTATTCATTGAATAAAAGAAAACAAGTGATAGGATCAGCGTACCTTTTTCTAATTTCCACCTCAGTCAACTCTGAAGAATAAAAGTAGTGCAAAGATAACCTAAATATTGCTTACAGGAAACATGCCTTGATGGTTTCCTGCAGGTACTACATCAGACTGTTTCCTGCACCTTTCCATTCTAGCAGAAAGAATCCCTTTGTCCCAAACTAAGAGCAGAAGGAAAAGGGTTCACCAATTGTTTCCATAGAGAAGCAACATGGCAGGCTGACATCTGACTGATGGCTGACATGGACAGAGGGTCTCCTTAGAGTCAGCCCAGGCATACTAAGGTTGCCATGGCCCAGCAGCTCAGAGGGACCACATTCATCAGCAAGGCCTACAGAATTCTGTATTCGTATTTCACAGCTACAGTTAGAATACAAAACTGTCACATCTAAAACTGTGCTTCAAAAATTCATACTATGAAATTCCAATATGCTTTTGGTTTTAGAATTTATTCACATCTTTGCTTGACTGAGAAAGACAACTATTTATCTACGCCTACTATGGGCAGCCTTTCAGGGTAGGCTATAGGGATTCATGGATGAGTAACTCATGGTTTAGACAGGGCAGGGTACCAGCTTACATGTACTTTCCTGGTTGCTATTACTTTGGGTACACAAGACAGATGAAAATCTTGTTTTTTGAACCTTTTTAAACTCACCTGTTGCGTTAGCACTGGAGTTTTGTTGAGGCACAGAATTCTCTTTGTTTGTAGATGCTATAAAAATAAAGAAATATCCTGTTACGAAAGAACATTTAATATTTAACTAAGAACACTGGCAATATGTTCTTTTCTACCTGTGGGAGGTGGTAGTGTGGGGGAGGGTAGATTATTCCACAGGAAGTTGTACCTTTGCCTCTTTTGCTATGAAAAGTACCTCGAGGCTGTCAGTAAATATGGGACTATAACACTGGGTTTTTAAAGACAGAAAACCTCTAGTTTATGTAACAGATGCTTAAACAGTACTACTATGTGCCAGCCACTGAGTGCAACAGCTTTGCCAAAGTTCATTCACCTAAGTGAAGACAGAGCAATCAGTGATGGATAAACCAATTTCTGCTACTGCCAACACTGCTCTTCTGAGTGGAGCAGACCATTTCAGGAGGGGTCCCTTAACTCACGGCTGTCTCTAGATCTTGTACCACCAATATCCCTAACTTCATATGACGGAAGGATGAAGTGGATAGGATTTTCATATTTAACTGCATGCCTTCTCAGTATGATTCTTTTAATTCTTTTTAACACTTTAAGATTTAGAAAAAAAATTAGGAGAATTTATGCCCTAGTTAAGCAACTTTCCGGAAGTGGCTTATTCACCTTGCGTCTTTGTATAATGATGATTAAATACATATGCCACATGGGAAGAGAGCAAGTGTATTATTGTGTACTTTTCACAGATAAACCCTCCCCCATTAAAAACAAACTCTCAGAGTACAAAGAAAAGCAGTAAAACTTTGAAGGTGCTATCTTCACTGCTTGTACAAATTTCTTCCTCTTGATGCGACATCCATCTATCACAAAAGGATATGGTAGAAGATTAAACTTGAAAAAGAACAAAGTCATAGACTATACAGATGTATTTAGAGCAGGTATCAAATAATTGCCAACATTATCAAGTGCTTACTACATGCAAGGCCCGTGGGAAGCATGTTATCTGCGTTAGCTCATCTAACCCTCCCAACAATTCTGAGACAGGAGTACTGTTTTGCAGCGACAGGAACTGAGGCCTAGAGAAGGCCACCCAGCTAGTAAGGACAGAGTCTGGATTTGGACTACGCTGTTTGATTCCAAAGTAGACGTTAGTGCCAAAATGGAGCTGTTGACTTTCTATAAACCTGCTCCTCCCCAAATTTTCCCAACTGTTGCATTAACCAGTTGCTCAACCGCCACACCAAGAGGTCATCCTTTGATTTCACTCTCTTTTCCTCACCTCGTCCTCTAATCCATTAGCAACTGTTCACTCCCACCCTCCCACCCTCTGAACAGATCTAGAATCCACCTTCTTATCTCCATTCACATTCACTATCATTTTTTTCCTGAACTGCAGCAAAGGCCTCTTTTTGTCTCCCTGATACTGTCACTCTCGTGCAATGATTTCTCGAATTCTCAGCAATCTATTGGAACCCTTGAATACAGTCATTGCCAAGCTACTTCAATCCTTGGACTTTTCAGTTACCAGAGTCAATAAAGTCCTTTCCTTCCCTAAGGTTGTTCAAGGGAGGTTCCTTTCACTTGCCACCAAGAGTAACTAGTAGCCTCCCCTCCCATTCTTGTCTCTCACTAGACTACCAAAAAATCTATCCTGGTTGCTGATTTTGCTAACTTGGTCATAGTCTCCCCCTTCCTCAAACTGATATTTATAATACTACAAAGCAGACTGAATATTTTTAAAAGCAGAATTTCAACGTTTATTCTTCTACAATATTCTAGGCAACTGCAGTATTGTGGAATAAAAGCTTTATCTATTTCAAGAGCCAACATGATCTTACATGGCTTAGTGGTGAAGTGATTGAGAATCTGGATTCTGATCTGAAATCAAACACGTATTAGTTGTTTTACTTTGAATAAGTTAAATTACTTCTAAGCCTCAGTTTACTCATCTATAAAACAGGGATAATACTGTGAGAATCCAATGGGATGACTTCTGGACCTCAATTAGTACAGTGTGGGGCACACAGGAAATGTGCCCAGTTAATAATTAGCTATGTAAGTTACAGTATGGTTGTTGAAAATCACTATATTTTGTAATGATACTTTATATAGATTTCACACTGTATATGTACGAAGAATAGGTTAACAGTTACTTGCTTTTTTGAGAAAACTTCTATTGAACCTTCTTTTTGTCTAGCTTCAAGGTGACATTACAGTCTGTAGAAATGAATTCCACCTCACATTGCTTATACTAGTTCATGAATTCAGGGCTCATCTTTAGTAGAGCATTCCAAGTTTTCCAAATAGCACTAACCTCTAATGAGACATTAATAAACAGAACAGTGAGTGTTAAAATAGGCCAAAAAAAAAAAATCTGTGTTATGAGGGCAAAAGAAAGAAAAGCAAGGGCACTTACAGCTTCTGTAATCAGTAATTCATTAGGTTTACTCTCACAAAAAATAAAGCAACAAACTTTCAAAAATGGAGACCTTCCTCCATTAATACTGGTATAAAAGTAGCACCAAGATGTACCATGAACATGATTTTACCTATCACTCCTTTCTTAAATGATCTCAAAACTAGGTCTGCAAAGCCAGTCTGTCACATGCAAACAAAAAGAAACTCAGCAAAACAAAAATTGTTATTTAATTCGCCCACATTATTCTAGCAAAAGCAGGTGTTGGGCCTGAATCGTCTGGATTTACAAACTGCCTGTTCTCTTGCTAGATAAAGCTAAGCTGAGGCAAAATACACAACGGATGGATAGAATTTAAAACCATGAAAAACTTGGGTCACTTTAAGTAACTTACCCTACTTTGCTGACCATTACCCAGAGACCCAACTTTTATAATAGTTGACAAAGGCAAACAGGATTTACCCAGCAAATCCCAGCTTCCTGGCCTCAACCAAAAAGGATTTTTAAAAAGTCTCCAAAGGGCCAAGGGCCTAAAGGGAAAGAACTTCCCCCTACACAGAAGTGTCAACATCATTTTGTTAGGACCTTATGGACGTCGTCGCGGGCTTCTGCAGATCATGCATCTGTGACCTTAAGGCTGCGCAGCTGACGCGCGCCAGGCGGGTGCTCAGGGCGCAGGAGAGGCGGAGGGCGCCCCCCACGCCGAGCACTAGCCTCACCTGCGCCGCGGGAGCAGGGACGCTCCCAACTAGCTACAATCAGCCCCGAAGACGAACTTTAAGCGTCTAGGGCACCTAACAACTGTAAGTCATTTGGTTAATGCTGCACAATTCGACGATGAAACGCAGGGGAAACGCCTGAACAATCCCCCAACTAACTGGGAGACATGTTTCCACAGGGATCAGTAGACATATTTTTCAAACCACCTAATCTTGTTTACAAACGGAAGCCCCAGATACATTCTAAGCTACAAGAAACATTAACCTGAGGGAAAGGCTACAAAAAGAACTCGAGCCCTCCGCCGAAGGCCCGCCCTTCGGGTAACTCAACAGGTTATACGCACCCCTCCTGGCCTGCGCCCGCCGCTGCCAGAAAAAAAGAGGGGCCTGGCCAGGCAATTCCGTCAGCAGGCGACCCCAGGACAAGTGGGGGACCGGTCCGAGCCTCAGTTTCCCCAACCCCATCCGGTCACCTCCGGGTCCGCCCCATGAGTTCAATTCGGCCGGAGACACGCAGAACTTTCCGTGCGAGATGGCAACTTGGAAAGCCAAGCCTCGGCAGCGCGCTGGCTCCCAGGACAGGAGCAGGCGACCCCCGCAGCCACTTACCCGCCGGGTCTGAGGGGTCCACGGCGGCCCCAAGCAGCGCTAGCACCTGCAGCGTCCCCAGCAGCAGCGCGGCCCAGGCTCCTCGCACGCCCAGTCCCATTGTTCCCAGGGCAGGACGCTGCGGCCTCGTGGGTCCCCAACGGAGGTGGCAACAAGCGGCTCCCCTGAGCGCCCCAAGCCGCGCCGCGTCCCCTTCCGCCGCGCACGTCTCCCCGCCCCGCCGCCTGCCCCCTCGATTGACCAAATAGGGCGCCGGAGCCGGGCCTGGAGGGGGCGTCGCGCGCCGAGCCGGGGCGGCGGGAGCGGGCGGGGGCGGGGCCGGGGCCGGGGGCGGGGCTGGCAGCTCCGGGCGTGGCGACTCTTCTCCGGGCCCTCCCCGCCGGCGCGCCTGGGGCCCCCAGAACCCGCGAGCCGTTTCCTTTCTCTTCGGAAATGGCAGTTTAATCGTCCTGGGTGAAAGCGAGCGCCGCCGCCTCTCCGAATACGGAGCACGCCGGGCTTCCCCGGGCCCGGCGGGAAGTCTTTGCAGAGTAGTTTCGGGGGTTGGGAGGGACAGGGGCGCGCGCGGCTCAGTGCGCGGGGGAGGAGGGAGGTGGAGGAGAGAAACTTGAGCGGTGGGATTCCCTCTGAGGAGTCCTGGGTGGGGGGAGCGGATGACCCAGTCTAAGGGGGCAGAGGAGAAAAACGGCTCGACACATTTGTTTTTGAAGTTCAAACGTGAAACATCTACGATCTCCATGCCCCAGTTGTACCTCATCTTCTCCACGGGTTCCGTCTATCCCCAGATAAAGACACACCCCGTGCCCCTGTCGAAAGAGACGAGTGGAGAGGGCGGGTGGGTGCGCGCTGGAGTTGGTAGTTGTTCACACTGAAGTACAGCAGAGGCCCCGAGGCCAGGGGCGCATAAATCTAACCCAGCCTTTTCTCTCCTTAGGGTCTGCTGTCCCATTGGAGGCAATATCCTGTTTTTAGCAGTTTTTGGCTAAGTCTGTCTTAAACCCTTGGGTCAATGCTTATTCGTCTTGACTTGCAGTGCTTGTAAAGTCTGTATTTTGATTTTGCTCAGAACTCTAAAGTGACAGCGACCCGAGGCTGATACCAGAGAACAATAAACATTGAATCCTGGTTTGGGTGAGAGCCCTCAGCTGAGATGGAAGGCTGAAGGATCCAGGGCAACAACATCGTGAATCTCCACCTGCAGAGCTCTTAATGTTACAGATCTGTTGGCACCTGACCCAGATTTAATGCTATAAAGGCCACATTGCATTTAAGTTCTCAAAATTATGTTACGAGAGGGAATACTTTCTAATCTCCAGCACATCATCAATATGGACTAATCGTAGGGATTGAGGCAATCTGTCTTAAATTTACAAAGACTCCCATCTGTGGCTTCAATCAGCCAACTGCAAATACTTGCTAGCATCTACCATGGGCAAAAAGCGAGCACTGCATATTTAGATTTTGATTGCTGTAGTGGGAAATCTGGTTTAGCGGTGACTACCTACCCCATTATCCAAGCATTTCACAATCCAGGCTCAACCTGTCTTTCCAGCCTTGGTTCTGCTGCCAATGGACAAGGGTGCTCTTTGGTTCCTAGCATCTGCATACGTTATTCTTTCTCTCTGAAATGCCCCCCCCCATTCTCCACTAGCCCACAGTTAACACTTCCTTTAAGGCTCAGTGTACATGGTCCCTGAGAATCTGGGGTGCAATAAGAGGTCTGAATGTTTGTGTCACCGCCAAATTCATATGTTGAAACCTAATCCCCAAGGTGATGGTATTAAATGGTGGTGCCTTTGGAAGGTGATTAGGTCCCTAATGAATGGGATTCCTGCTCCTGGTCTTCAGGAGCTTGTTTGCCCCTTTTGCCATGTGAGGACACAGCAACAAGGTGCCATCTATAAAGGAGAGAGCTCTCACCAGGCACCGAATCTGTTGGCACCTTGATATTGGACTCCCCAGCCCCCAAAATTGTGACAATAAATTTCTGTTGTTTGTAAATTACCTTGTTGAAGGTATTTTGTTATAGCTGCAGGAACAGAAGACAGTATGGAAGACAAGATATCCACTTGACAATTTTTCCTTCGACTGACTGTGATAGAGACACCCTCTGATTTTCTCTGCCGTCTGATTGCCACACCACAGTGTGAGTGGGTATGCCCAGCATTGCTTTGATAGTACCAGCTCAATACTGTGGGTTGGCCATGTTCTCTCTAGTCTGAGGAGAGAGGCAAGGGCAAGGAACAGTGTCCTTTCTGCCCTCTTAGGAACTCTAATGGGAGGTGTGCCCCCACCCCAGGGGAAGATTCAGCCCCCATCAATGCACCAACATTTTGCTTTGGTGATTTGAAAGGTTAAAAGAACAGCAGGTGCGGCCCTTGGCTGCCTAGGTCTCCCTCTCTCCAGCCTTGTGTTTGGATCCCTGTCTGTAACCTCACCAGATCACTCAAAGTCCTCCAAACACGCCAGGACCTTCGCACACCCTGTGTTTTTGCTCTTGTTCTTCCCTTTGCCCAAGATGCCTTCTGATCTTTTCTTGTAGTCAGTTTTCACTCATTTCTCAAGATTCCTTTCATATCTCATCTTCTCCCCAACTATCTAGGCAGATTTTAGTGCTGTGATCACTCTGCTCATACTTTGATCAACTTGGTCTCCTCACTTCTACCATCATTCACTACAATCTGTTCTCCACACAGCAGACAGCGTGATCCTTTAAAATACAAGTCAGATGGTCCCATTCCCCTGCCACCTTCCAGAGTCCAAAACCATGACCCGCAAGGCCTATGTGGCATGGTCCTTGGCTGCCCTTCCCTCCTCACTTTCTATCCTCACTCCCTCTTCACTTGCTGAGCTCCAGCACCCTTTCGGGAGTTAGAGATGCCAAGTCAGCGCCCATCCCAGAGCCTGTGCACTGCCCGCTCCCTCACACTATTCGGGTTTCTGCTCATCTCAGAAATGCTCTTCTTGAAATTCTTCATTTACAGCTCTACTTGTCTATGTGGCATCTAGCACTATCCATCATTATGCTCAGTTATATGTTTTTTGTTTGTCTCTTCTACAAGGTTAGAGGTTCCGTGAAAACAAAAGACTGAATGTACATTTTTGGTCTAGTTCCTATCACATATTGCTACAGTTCACTGGACACTTGTCATGTAAATCATTTTCTGTTTTTAGAACTCAGATTTGCAGCCTTCCTTGCAATTGGGGTCAAGAATGTGATCTAGGCTCTACCAATCAGGCTCATCTTCATGAAACTTAAATTCAGCTATAAGCAACCAGAGGAAATAGGCTGTGTGTGAAGCTTCCAGTCTTCCTGTTATAACATGCTGTATGAACAGAAGCAGAGGGCGCTGGCTTTGTTGACAGTGCTAGCAGCAACTTGTGAGAAGCACTAGTTTCTCAGTGGTTGCAAGATTGACTTTCTAATGCAGAAGTGGCTGGGTGGAGAGCTGCAATGGAAGCCGTTTCCTCATTGGGCTAGATCTGCAGTGGTGTTTTGCATTATTCCTGGAGGCTTGGCCTCAGTCCTGAATCTCTACACCTTCCAACGATCCTGAGAGCTACTCAATATTTTTAATACATTCCTTTTCTGCTACATCAGCAAGAGTCAGTAGCTTTTGTTTTTCACAACTAAACATCCTGACTTTATGTGATTGTTTGTCTTTTTATCCTAGTGGGCTACAATCTCCATTATATGATTTACCAACTATTTACTGAGTGCTTGCTATGTGATAGACAATGTCTTCACAGAGCTTATTGTCTTGTGGCAAGGCAGATACCTAGACAATTACACTAGAGTGTTATAAATGCTATGATGGGAAAATGGGAAAGCACACATTGGAGTCATTGTCTATGTCTTCATCTTTGTACTAGAGGGTCTAACATATTTCTCATCATCTAGAAGGCATTTAATTTATATTTGTAGAATGAGTTTTGGGTGGAGATAAACAACACAGCAAAACACGGGTACTCTTCTCTCTCAATGATGTTCTCTCATCCATCCCGTGGTTCCTGTATGTCTGAGTCTTTAACTTAGGGTCACCCAAGGGTGAACCAGGTTGGAATCACCATTCATTTACTCAGTCAATATTTATTTATTGAACACATGACATGTACCAGGCACTATGCTAGGTGCTGGGAAACAAGGAGTAACACATATCTACCTACCTTCTAAAAAGATAGACCCCAGTGAGTGGTTTAAAATTGAGTTGGTTTCTATTTATAGAGACAGAAAGCATGGTGATTGCCAAGGGTTGGGAAGAGGGGGGAAAGGAGAGTTTTGTTTAATGGGTACAGAGATTTAATTCTGCAAGATGAAAAGGGTTATGAAGATGGATGATGGTGAAGGTTACATGACAACGTGAATGTACACAACATTACTGAACTGTACACTTAAAACGGCTAAGATGGAAAATTTTATGTTATGTGTATTTTACCATAATTAAAAATTACACCCCTCCAAGAGAACCACACATGAATAATAAATTTTAAAATATTGATAAGAAAAAAAAGTGAGTTGGTTGCTAGATGAAAATGGCAAAAACTGCTTCTGTTATGATTGTACAGAGGATAAACAGATTTTGTGTTTCCCAAGTGAAACTTACTTGTGTCATACGGTAAATTTTTGTTTGTTTAAAAAGAAACAGGTGACAGAAGAAGGCTCATCTGGTTTGACTCCACAGATAATTACCTTCTAGCTATGTATAAATCAGTCTGTTAATAAATCAATATTTGCATGAGCAAAGAATCAGAATCTGCCTGGCTTTGAGACTGAAGTAGCTGCAAATAAGGAGAGGCAGTGGAGAGATTTAACAAAAGAGCATAAATTGGCCTGTGTCCATTGCCCTGTTTCTGCCAATTTCCTGTCAACTCCCATTTTAGCAGATTGACAGCATGTTATAAACTGCGATTAAGTCTTCACAATGAAAGCTAATTTGTTGGGCTTCTGCTCCATTCCTGAACCTCTGCCTCCTTTCCTAGCTCTGTTTGCTAGAGCGCTGATTTTTCTTACACTTCTTCTTCCCTCTCCTTTTAGTTTTTCCTTTTTGCTTCTTCCTTCAGAGAACAAACTACAGCCAAACTCTGAATCTATATAATTAATCAAAAAGAATTTTATTGAGTATCTACTCTGGGTTCAAAACCGTATAGAATTCTCAGATTCAGTCAAGAGCAAAAGTAAAAACAAAACAAGCAAAACTAAAGATAAACAAAAAATAAGCAGAGAAGAATGAACTCCTACACAGTTGGATTTTCCTCTTGAAACAAGAAGATCAGAAAAGAAAGAGTTCTGGGTGGGCTGAAGTTTTTAAGGGTGACTTCTCAAGAAGAGAGTGGGGAGCTGTGTCTGAATCCGAAGGATTTGGGCCGGTAAAGGTGGTGATGTGAGTTTTCAGTGGCAGTTCTAGGCAGGAGTATGTTGCAGGAAGATGAGAGAGTGAGTTCTGAGGTTTCATGTGGTGGGCATAGGGAAACCTCATGGGCCTTTCCATTGTTAAATCCCAAATTGTTTACCAGCTCCTACTTTGAGTCTTTTTGTTTCTTCTCTGTAGGAGACTACAGGAATTCAGCCTATCTTTCTTTCCTGTTTAAAGTCACTGCTACTTGCCCGTATCCTTTGGTGTTCTTATTTCTTTAAGCCTAAATACAGAGTGAGTTGCAAGTCCCCAGGCTGTTCTTTCTTGCTGCCTGTGAACATAAGCACTTTCCATAGCAAGGGTTTCATTGCTAATCATGAGAGAGAAATTGAGAAAAGATAAAATACTTATTGTGGAGAAGTTAAAAAATTTGAAATAAAGTTGTAATCTCTGATCAATAGTTCCTGTCTCTCATCTATGAAATGGGGGAGTGCAGTTTACTATTCTATTCATTCAACGAAAGTTTGAGCAGTTGTACACACACACACACAGACACACAGAAGAGACAATTAGAAGTAAATGTTGTATCAAGAAAACACAGTGATTTGACAGAGAACAAATGGGTGGCTACCTTAGAATAGTAGTTAGGAAAGTCCTCTCTAGTAGGTAACAATTAAGCTGAATCCCTTAAAAGAAGCCCCAAGTGGAAACCAGGGGAAGTACATTTCACCCAGTTTGGTGTGTTGGAGGAACAGAAAGCAAGACAGCGTGTCTGAAACTTAGCCAGTAAAGGCAGAGATATACAAGGTGACTGCTGGGGCTTGTCAAGTGAGGAGTTAGATTTTGCTTTAATGATGGTGAAAAGCCATTTTGGGGAGTTGGCAAGTGACATTATGATTTATATTTTTAAAAAAGATCACACCAGCTGCTACAGAGGGGAACAAGAGTAGAAACAGGGAGACCAGTTAGGAGGCTATTGTTTGATGGCTTCAACTAGGGTAGAAGTGGTGAAAACGGAAAAAGTGAATGGATTTAGAAGTTGGATTGAGGGTAGAGTCAATTATATACGGTGGTTGAGGGAAAGAGAAATTAAGGCTGACTCCTAGGTTTGTGGCTCGAGCAATTGAGTGGTACCTCCACATCCCATATCCTGGGATCCTCACACACACTGTTTGAATTCTGTCCTGCTGTCCTTCTGTCATTTCTGAATCTCTCATAGCAACCTCCATCAAGAATGCACATAGAGATAGCCAAGGTGAAATAAAAAGTTTTGGCCAGGCACAGTGGCTCACACCTGTAATCCTAGCACTTGGGGAGGCTGAGGCGGGCGGATCCCTAAAGGTCAGAAGTTTGAAACCATCCTGAGCAAGAGCAAGACCCCATCTCTCCTAAAAATAGAAAGAAATTAATTGGCCAACTAAAAATATATAGAAAAAATTAGCTGGGCATGGTGGCACATGCCTGTAGTCCCAGCTACTCGGGAGGCT
>CAUYRT010032821.1:0-17097 GCA_963574885.1 Lepilemur ruficaudatus
AATTAATTTCTTTCTATTTATAGTAGAGACGGGGTCTCGCTCTTGCTCAGGCTGGTCTTGAACTCCTGACCTTGAGCTATCCACCCGCCTCGGCCTCCCAGAGTGCTAGGATTACAGGCATGAGCCACCGCGCCCGGCCTGTTATTGTTTTTAATCTGGTAAGTAAGGCCTGGTAGGGAGGTGGTCAGAGGGATATTTTGCATTTTCAGAGGTTGGCTTTAGAAAGTTGAGAGTCACCATGCTTACAAAAGGAGAAGGAAGAGACGAAAAGGGAGAAGCCTAGAGGGGAGGGAGAGACTAGAGAAAGACAGAAGGGGGAGAGGGAGGGGGAGAGAAACAGAGACAGAAGGAGGGAGAGAAACCAAGATGGGTGTTAAAAGAACTAAAGTCCCCTCGCCCAGGCAATAGCTGCAAGAGCTGAGCTGGCAACACTCCAGCTTTAGAGATCTTGCAGGGGGAAAAAGCACACATCCCTCACAGGTGCCCAGCCCAGAACGCCAGGACCTGGGGCCACAGCGCTCTGCCAGAAGCAGATGCAGCCTCAGCAAAGCACACTGCAGAGCTGAAAAGCTGGAAAGGAACCTGCCCACCTCCAGAGGAGTAATGAATATGAAAATGACAGAAAAGCTATTTTTTTTATTTCGAGTGTTTGAATCCTAGTTAAGTTTCTGGATGGATGACCTTGGATAATACCTTAAACTCTCTGAGCTTTGGTTTCTTCCACTCTAAACTGGGAATAATATAACAGGTACTTACCCACAAAACTGTTATAAGGATTACATGTGTGCCAAGCACAGTAAACTCACAAAGAAGGGTAATTGCATGCAGCCATGACAAGAAATGCTCAGAGGAGGCTCTTTGAGCAATTTATCATAAATATATTATTGAAATCTGTGCTATTTATATAGCTCCTGAAGCCACACATGAATAATTTCCCATAGAAATGATGTTGAAGTCAAATTTATAAAAGCATAAAAGCCAACATAAAGAATTTTGAATTGATTCTATAATCAACGGATGGATCCATCCATGTCCTTGAGTTTTGCAAAGGGGTGTGGCAGGATCCAAGCTCTGCTTTGGAAAGACAACCTAGAATTTGTGGATGGTTCACAGACTACACAGACTGGAGGCAGCGCAACATTTAAGAGTCCTCCAAAGGAGAGTGTGCCCTGCAACTAACACGAGGACAGCACAGGGGTTGGGGGAGGGTGTCAATATGCTTTAGGGACTCAGCAGGTACAAGCAAAGAAAGAATTAGAAATGATTCTGATTTGAACTTGGATGATTAAGGACAATGATTTGCCACTAACACAGTAAGGGGCACAGAAGGAGAAACTATTTTTTTCTGGTAGGAACTTGAGTTTGGATTGGGATGCACTAAACATTGCGGGGGTATGTGCATGAATACATAACTGACAGCTGTGCTTTTGAATCTCAGCAGAAAGATCAGAAACAAACAGAAAGATGGTTGATCATTGAAACTGTGAGTGTGGATGAGATTGACAAGTTAGAGTGTATAGAAAGAAAAGAAAAGGCTTCCAGGACTCAGTAATTGGCTTCCCCATTATATACTCACTAGGAGCACAGATACATGTTCACCAAAAGACAAGTAATGAACATCTATAGCTGCACTATTTGTAAACCATCAACAGCAGAAGAAATCAGAAAGCGAGCTATATAGAGACAATGGATACTACACAGCAATGAGATCAAAAAGTCTACAATCACATGTGACAACACGGATGAATCTTGCGAACAAGTTGAGAGCCCAGATACAAAAGGGTGGGTCCTGTAGGATTCTGTGAAGTTAAAAGTCACAATAGTGGCTGCTTTGGGGAGGGTGGGCAGTGGCTAAAAGGGGAATTGAAGGGGACTTCGAGGGTGCTAGTAAGGTTCTGCTTCTTGATTTAGGTGCTGGTTACGCAGGCATGTTAACTTCGTGAAAATAAACTCATTTCTGGTCAATAAACTTGCCCAGAATGTTAAAAAAGGACTGTATTAGTTTTCTGTGCCATTGTAACAAATTACCACAAACTTGATGCCTTAAGAAAACAGAAATGTATTCTCTCACAGTGCTGGGGGCCAGAAGTCTGAAATCAAGTGTAGGCGAGGCCAGGGCTGTGCCACACCAGAGGCTCGAGGGGAGAACCCATTCCTTGCCTCTGCAAGATTCTCAGTATTCCTTGGCTTGTGGTGTGTGCGCATGTGACGTCAAACCGCCCTCTCTCTTAAAAGGATATTTATGATGGCATTTATGGCCCACCCAGATAATCCAGGATTATCTCATCTCAAGATCCTTAACTTGATCTGCGCAAAGACCCTTTTTCCAGGAGGGTGAGGGACAATTTTTAACCTACCACAAGGATTATAAAAAAGCCACATGATAAGTGAGCACAACAGAACTAAAGGTGCTGAATAAGAGTGGAGGAAATGGAGGTAATGAGCATAGAGGATTCTCCAAAGACTGGCAAAGAAAGGAAGAGAATTCACATTTAAGTCCCATGGTACGGATTTTTACAATCAGGAAGGAAACCAAGAGATCAGATACTTTAATGGGGTAGACATATCTAAAGATTTTAGGTTTAGAATAGTGCACTTGAACATTAGGAGAGAGATTAAGATTTTAAAGTTGTGGCTAATTAGTGGAGGTGATCTCTACATTCTCAGGTGAGACAGGTGGGCTGGGATCTGTGGCAGAGGGGAAAAGTCAACCTTGGAACAAAAGCAGGGATATTTTAAAGGCAAGAAGAAGAGAAGTAATAAAAGGCAAAGACCAGGAAGTAAGGAAGTAGAAGGAAGAATACTGAGATCCTCCACTTAGAGCCGGGTGCTGGTGGCCAACAGAGACTAAAGCCCGCCCAGGGATGGCTGGAACATACCTGGGTCCTACAGACATCACTGGAAACACACCTGAAGGCAGCACTACCTCAGCTCTTGCACGCTATGACCGCAATTCGTTTTCTTTTTCACTAAAAGGATGCATGTGAGTGTTTGTCACTTACAATACTAATAATGCTAACGAATACAGCAGCAGAAGCAAGATGTGAGCCTCATAAGAACCGAATTTTTTTCCTGACTCCTCTCTGCCCACAATGAAGGTAAAGGAGCATATAATGAAAAGAGGGATGATATAGACTAGATTCCAGTTTTATTTTGCTTAGCGGCCATGGACAAAAGCCTTAGCTAGACATTAACATCTCAATCTTACAAACGAATATTCTCGGTCACAAGGCAGAACAGACTAACAAAGAATCCTTCGCTTCTATTAGACAAGAGTTTCAAACACATAGCATTTTGATGGTGATTTAGCAAGTGTTATTAAGGGAACCCCACAAACACTTTAACTAGATTCGGTCTTCAAGTGAAACTTTCATATCACTTCACAAAGAAAGTAGATAAATCACCATTTATGTCTCCTGGTGCACACTAAGTACTTTAGGAAGAGATATTTCCCTAGCACAAGCATAGCAGTCCCCTACACAATTTTACTTGTTAAAAAAAAATACAAATAGATCCTACATCAAAAATTGTTATCCTCTTTTCGAGTTGAAATAGGGTCTAGTTTATGCCTTATGAATTTATTTTTTTATTTTTGCTTTTAAATTTTTTTAAGAACAGCTGTAGGTTGACAAAAAAATTGACAGGAGGGTACCAAGATATCCATAAACCCCTTGCCCCCACACATGCACAGCCGGCCCCATTATCAACATCCCTACCAGAGGGATGAACCTACATGGACACATCATCATCACCCAAAGTCCACAGTTTACATTTGGGCTCGCACTTGGTGCTGTACATTCTATAGGTTTGGATAAATTTATCACAGCATGTATCCACCATTACAGTATCATACAGAGCATTTCCACTGCCCTCTGTGCTCTCTGCCTAATCATTCAAGAATTTACTATTCAATGCTATGGTAATGCAATATAATTGGTCAATGATCTATAAAGAGTATATAAGAAATGTATTAAGTCAAAATTAACTCTAAGGTTTATGAGACAGGGACAGGCGATACATTATAAATAAAAATGGGACATGAGGCTGCTATGCTGGTAAAAATTTCTGTATCACCATTGCAAATTATTTTTGTCCTTGAAACTATTACTTCCTGAAGGTATGATGGGTTTGAGAGTATAAATTTAGATCTCTATAAACCCATTTTACATAATAAATTTCAGTCCTTGAGTGATCAATCTGTTTTCACTAGATACTGAAAGAGCTATTCATGAATATGTGAACAGGCTTTCTTTGAGCTTATTACAGTTTTTATTGTGGTTGAGGTCCATGTCATTTGTTTTTTGGTCTCTCATACTTAATTTTAATTAAATCACCAAAGCTTCATTCTTCTTTCATGCTTCAGTGAAGTTCCCAAGCACACAGAGTAGCCCTTTGTAACTGTAGGAATCTTACACAAGCATCCTCCCTCTCAACCCAAATCAATAATCTGCCTCATTTAATTGGCACTTCCTTACATTACATAAGCATACAGGAGTTGTTCTGTGATCACTTTTGAAGAATATCTGATTGTTCCTCATAGATGTGGATCCTGAGGGACATAGTCTTAGCTAATACCTATCCTATACCTTTACAACTTCTTCACACAGAAACAGCAGAAAGTGGCCAGGGAGAACTAATACATGACCTGATGGTTTTCTCTAGTAAAAACGGCTGTGGCCATTTCATTCATGTTTGAGGTTGTTCTTATTAAGAGGAGATTTTTCTCACTCTGGCTAGGAAAATAACTGTAGTTTATGAGTATTATGTCTATATAAACATCAATAGTTATTAAAGTAGTATATTAAAACAGTGATATAATCAGCAAAACTCAGACTCTGGAAAATTCTACAGGAAAAAATGACCTGGTTGTCTTAACGAAAACATCACAGGAGGGAAAAAGGGATACAGGGAGAAATTAGATATTAAAAGAGACTTAAGGGACATAGTCAATTGCAATGTATGGACCTTATTTGGATTCTACAAAAACAATTTTGAAAAATCATCGCATTTATGAGACAATTAAAATTTTAAAAAGTGACAGGATATTTGATGATATTAAGAAATGAATTATTTTAAGTGTGATAAGGTACTGTGCCTTTATCTTTTGGAGAAAAAGATGTAACACAGTAATTTAATCCTATATTAAAAAAAGAAAAATGAACTATAGTGTCTGGCACGACACGTTAAATGTATTCTTTATCAAAAAAAGTGTTATTTCTCATGCAATAGAAATTTAATTGCAAGCAATAAACACTATAAACCCTACACCAGTCCTGCTGTAGAAAGAAAATAGGCAGTAAAATAAATGAAATCCAGCCACATGCAACTTATTGCCAGAAATTGTTGCCCAGCCGGAGAGGGGGCCAGTTTGGAAGGTTTTCTCCTTGCATTTATGGCTGTCATTTCTTGTCCTCATAAACCCAATTGGCTCTAAAAAGTGTGGGTGAGTGCCCGGGAGCTCCACTGTGCTCTGGGATTCTTAATGTGTCAACAAATGGAAACCTTCTCCCAGAGTCAGGATTCATCAACATCTCTGAGAGATGCCACGCCCTTCTTTTCTTTCCACTTTGTCAAATTCACTTTCAACACCTAGTAAATAATTGCATCCAGTCAAAAGGCTCAAACTTACACATCTTCTAACAGCATCTGTAATTCTGCTGATACAACAGATGTGCAAATATGATTCTGCCAGTAATTATTTCTTTTCTAACTTATGTGTTGACATTTCATTTGAGTCCAGTAATTCATTTTGGGGAGTTTTACAACTCCTTTCTTGAGGATGACCTATTGGAGAGAAAGGGTAGGATTAATACCCTTCTTCATTAACTAATCTTTTTTACTGCTGAGAGAGTTAGGTGGCTGGCCTCAACTGACTGTAACAAAATAGTCTGGTTCTTTTTTTATTTCTTTCTTCCAATTAAAATTAAATCTATCAGTCTTAAGGAGTTCACTTACTCTCTAGGAAAGTTAATGCTGTTGTTTTTTAATGTGACAATTACATATGTATATTAGTTAAACATGATATAAATGTCACTTTTAAAATGTGCTATCATTTCATGCAAACACCAGCCACACAAAGATGAAGACAGGAAAGAAAAGACCCTCAGCAGCACCCCAATGAGGAAAATGGGATAAGCCTGCCCGATAGACACAACAGACCAGGGAGGAAATGACAGGGAAGTCCCCTCCATGTATTACATACTAAGTTACCCGTCCAAGGAGCCTTTCAATAGCTTCTTACCACTCTAGAGAGGAGGCTCAGGTTTCTCAACCTCTGCTTCAGTCCCATTCATCACAGCACTGTAGAATTGCTCCCTTTACTCCGTTTTCACACGTGTTTATTTTAACACACATTTATTGTCTATTCTGTGCAAAGTACTGCAAAGAGGTCAAAGACATCAGCACCAACCTTTCATGGGCTTATAATCTTCAAATGCAACAGCTGGACATGTAAGGTGCAGAAGTGCAAAGCCAACTGAAATTTATGTAAATGTACCATGGGAGCAGAGAACATGATTGCTTCTGAAGGGGGTATCAGGGAAGGCAAGGGGCAACAGCTTCAAAGTAAGCCTTGAGAGATGGTAACAATGCAGTACACAGAGACTGGGAAGGAAGGGCATTTCTATCTGCTTTGTGATTGCATAATATAGGAATTTCTTTCTACCAGAAAAATTGCTCCACTACTAAGAATGGACATGTACACCACCACCCACTGAATGAGGAAAGGCTTATCAGCCTGTCCAGCTGGTCTTCCTGCAAAAAATATATAAATTGCACAACCGTTCTTTGGGAACTCTTTTCAGTAAAAACTTGTTTTTCTTATTAGGAAGAGAGGTATTTCCTTTCAATTGTGCCTTACACATTCTAACTTGCACTACTGAATATATTCTCTTCTTTTATGTATCACTTGCATCCCCTGCTTCCTTGGTCCAAGGGGAATTACAGTCACTTTTCCTGGCAAAGCTCCCTCTACTCACGATGCTACAGCTGTGGACCGCTTGGCTGTGCACGCAGAGGTACCTGAATGTTCTTTTAATAGAAAGACTCTGCAGAGGAGGCATTTGATGGTAAGGAGACAACTTTTAATTCACATTGCTGAACCCAGAAAGACAAACAAGTAAACAAACAAAAAACAACTGACAGGAAAGGCTTCTGAATAACAGAAGAGAGTCTTCTAACTGGCACTCAGCTTAAAAGGTAAGTGCACAGATCATCACCACAGCAACGGAGAGTGTTCAGAGGCAGTGAGGAGTGCACAATGGAGATTTGCCAAAGGCATTAACAAAATTAATTCAGTTCAAAGGGAGCTATAAGCTCCTGAATTTTCAGGATTTGTTTCTCTATGTTTATTCGCCATCAGAAACAAAAAGAGCTAACGAACTTAAACGGTGGTGAGAACAGTTAAAGCACCATATCCATCTGTACTTGGAGCAAACTGCTGGCAGACTGAGAGAAACCTGTAGCCACTTCCCCTCCAACACACCAGTGACCAGCTCAGTCATCAGTTCAACCAGTGTTCATGAAATTCCTACTAAATGCAAGGGGTGCAAAAGTCAGCCACATGACCATACAAAAACAAATGCAAACAGTGGTAAGCATGATGAAGGTAAGACACAGGGCATTTTGAATTGTACAACCTGAGTAGATGGTGGGGCTCCCATGACAAAGGGACATAAAAGTAAACGTGGCCTGTTGGTAGTCAGTACCAACCAGGCATCACAAACGGCCACAGTGCACCTCCCACCTGGTGGGGTATGGCTGGCTGAAGCCAGGTGGCCCAAGTCCACGCTCACTCTGTGCAGCGCCCAGTACTGGGAGCCCTGGCTGGGAACCTCCAAGCCCACCTTCTCTTCTGCCAACTGAGAATAATGATAGTCCCTGTCACAGAAAGAGCTTAACAACATTGAGACCTCAGTGAACATCAGCCATGACTAAAGAGTGGGCCGTGAGTTGGGAGGGCCCCTGCCCCCTCATTCCCACCGCAGGGCACTGTCAATGACTTACATACTCAGCTTCCTGTACTTTTCCTATTTGATAAACAAGAGGTATGAAATCAATAAAATGAGTTTCACTCTTCTCAACAGGCCCTTTTTTGGTGCCTTGACAAAATCTCTAGTAAAAGAGCACCTTCAAGAGAGGTCCTAGACCATATGGACACAACCCACATCTGTAGTCACTATTTCGGGGTTTGAGTGGGGCAGACCAGGGCAACTAACTGCAAGGCCCTCAGAAGGTACAGGGATGGCCAGCTGAATACATATCTCGTTTGCTTCAAACAGTCCTAGATGCCTATTATCCCACTATGTCTACGATCCCACTGTCATTTCTGATAGATGCCCCTTTCATTCTCAAGTGTCCTCATTGGCCCCAGAGCAAGGGGCAGTTCCTGGGCCACTAGCTGTCCCTCCCATGGACAGCAGAGCCTGCAGTGGCTGAGAAACTCAGCAGGAACCCCCTTCTGCTGCTGCTGCCCCGGAAGGCTCTACCTTGGGGCTTTCACAAGATGAAGACCTCAGCCCTGTAACGTTCTTCAAAATTATATTCAGACATGAGTTGCTTTTTCCAAATCTCCCAGGCCAAGGTCACGAGGGGAATTTTATAAATGGCATGGAGTAGAATCAGGCAGCTTTTGATCTCTAGCCTTTGCTCCTGCCACTAAAATGCATTTCATTTGCTGGGATGTTTCATCTTTTCTTTAGTCGTTTTCTTTGTGTGAGTGGTAGGGGCTCGGGGGATGGGGTTTATTCCCATCTTTTTACCTTTACCTTGCCCCTCTTTTACCTTTAATCTTGGTTTTCGTTTTTTGGAGTTCTACATCTTCCTTCAAGGTCTTATCTTTGTCCTCTCAAGTGTCTGCTGTTTATATACCCTTTCTGACTGACAACAGCCATGCCAGGTCACATTTCTTTTAGATAGCAACAAGTCAGAGCTGGTTTTATAATGCACACCACATGTCCTCTGAATCCTGGACTAAAGTCCTAAATACTCCTTGGGGACTGGTTTAAACCAGGTGGCCAAATCTGAAAGACTATACTCTCCTCAGCCCTCTCTATCCTCGTGTGATTTATTTAAGAGCAGGATTGAGACAATAAAAAAAGAAAAGATTACCTGAAATCCCACCATCCATAATCCTACTATTAACCAGATGATATTTTTCCTAGGATTCTTGAGTAAGCTTTTACGTTCATTTGCTTTTAGAAAAAAATACCACACAAGTTATTTTCTTACACTGCTCCACACCTTCGCTTTGTGCCTATCATCATAAACAAACCAGACTTCTCAGAAGGAGCCTGAGTGCTGAAGAACAAAGGAGAAATTTTCTGCCATATGTGCAGATCCTATTACTCTGTACAAGAGCTACAATTTTTTACTTTTCTTGAAAATGAGACTTAAATTAAGATGGTGGATGTTTTTCACTCCTGGAGCCACCATTTACTTCCTCATGTTGCATTCCCACTAACTCTTACTGCATCTTGTTACAACATATGCATTTACTTTTCTATCAGTAAGGCTGTCTTGGTTATCAATGTGGACTATTAACATGCCCCTAGCTATGTGAGTCTGTTAACTAAACTTACGAAATAATGAAACTCTATCCAGCTGAATGATAAACAAGTTAATGGTTGACAACTCTCAAAAATACAGTATATCTAATCATCAGTATCAAAGAAATATATGTATTAAAATGGCCTATTATTAATTAGCACATGGAGGTATAAAGCATTTTGCTGTATTTCATTCTAAGCTTTTTCCTATGCAATTATCATACACACACACACATAAACATATACCCATATTGTATGGTAGCAAAATTGTAATTATTCTACAGATAATGTATCAATCATCACCACTTCTAATTGCTACCTTTACAACCAGGGAAACCTGAATAAGATGTTCATAGTTTGCTATTGAATCAAAATATTAAAAGTGTTCAAACATCAACAAAAAACGTACAGCTAACATCACACTTAATGGTGAGAAACTAGCTTTTCTACTAAGGTCAGGAAAAAGGCAAAGTTGTCCCTTCTCATCACTTATTTTCAACATCATACTGGAAGTCCTAATCCTACTATAAAACAAAAAAAAGAAACAAAGCATATACTGATTGGGAAGGAAGAGATAAAACTTGTCTTTGTTTACAGATGACATGATTGTCTTTGTAGAACATCCAAAAGAATTAACAACAACAAAACCTCCCAGAACTAATAAGCGATTACAGCAGGGCTTCAGGATTCAAGGTTAACATACAAAAGTCAATTGCTTTCCTATATGCCTGCAATAAAAAAGTGGAATTTTAAATTAAAAACACAATACCATTTATATTAGCACCCCTAAAAATGAAGTCCTTAGGTATAAATCTAACAGAATATATACAAGAGCTGTAGGAGAAAAACAATAAAGTTCTGACAAAAGAAATCAAAGAACTAAATGAATAGAGAGATATTCCACATTTGTGGATAGGAAGACTCAATAATTTTGTCAAGACACCAATCCCAATCAAAATCCCATTCAAAATCTGAGCAAGTTATCTTGTGGGTAATGACAAACTGATTCCAAAGTTTATATGGAGAGGTGGAAGACCCAGAATAGCTAACACAATATCAAAGGAGAACAAATTTGGAGACTGACACTACCCTACTTCAAAACTTACCACAAAGCTACAGTAATCAACACAGAGTAGTAGTATTGGCAAAGGAATAAACAAATAGAATAGGACAGAACAGAGAGCCCAGAAATAGACCCACATAAATATCGTCAACTAATCTTTGACAAAGGGCAAAAGCAATACAATGGAGCAAAGATAGTCTTTTCAATAAATGGTGCTGGAACAACTGGATCCACATGCAAAAAAATGAAGCTATACACAGACCTTACGCCCTTCACAAAAATCAACTCAAAATGGATCACAGACCTAAATGTAAAATGCAAAACCATAAAACTTCTAGAAAATATTTAATAACATAGGAGAAAGCCTAGATAACATTGGGTATGGTGATGACTTATCAGCTGCAACACCAAAGGCGTGATCCATGAAAGAAAGACTTGATAAACTGACTTCACTAAAATTAAAAACTTCTGTTCTGTGAAAGACTCTGTCTAGAGAATGAGAGGACAGCCACAGACTGAGAAAATATAGTTGCAAAAGATGTATCTGATAGAGGATTGCTACCCAAATTATACAAGGAACATGTAATCTCAAAAATACAAAAATAAACAACCAGATTTTGAAAAGGGGCCAAAGACTTGAATAGATACCTCACCAAAGAAGATATAAAGATGGCAAGTAAGCATATGAAAAGATGCTAAACATCATTTGTCATTAGGAAATTGCAAACTGAAACAACAACGAGGTATCACTACATACCTATCAGAATGGCTAAAAGCCCAAACGTTGACCACCAAATGCTGGTGAGGATGTGGAGCAACAGAAACTCTAATTCACTGCTGGTGGGAATGCAAAATGGTACAGCCACTTTGGAAGACAGTTAGGCAGTTTCTTACAAAACGAAATATACTTTTATCATACAGGCCAGCAATTGTGCTCCTTGGTATTTACCTAAATAAACTGAAAACTTATGCCTACAAAAATATCTCTACACAGATGTTTATAGCAGCGTCATTCATGACTGCCAAAACTTGGAAGCAACCAAAATGTTCTTCAGTAGCTTAGTGGATTAATAAACTGTGGTACATACAGACAATGGGATATTATTTAGGACTAAAAAGAAATGAGCTATCAAGCCATGAAAAGACGTGGAGAAAATTTAAATGCATATTACTAAGGGAAAGAAGCCAATATGAAAAGCCTTCATACTGTATGATTACAACTATAAGGCATTCTGAAAAAGGCAAACTATGGAGAAAGTAAAAGGATCAGTGGTTGCCAAGGGTTGGGGGAGGGATGAACGAATAGGCAGAGCACTGAGGATTTTTAGGACAGTGAAACTACTCTGTAAAATATAATACGTATAATTGTGGGTACATATCATTATATGTTTGTCCAAACCAATAGAATGTACAGCACCAAGAGTGAACCCTAATGCAAACTATGAACTTTGGGTGATAATGATGTGTCAATGGAGGTTCATCTATTGTAACAAATGTGCCACTCTGGTGGGGGAGGTCTAATGGGGAGGCTATGTACTTGTGGGGGTAGGAGACTTATGGGTACTCTCTATACTTTCTGTTCTATTTTGCTGTAAACCTAAAATTGCTCTAAAAAAAATTAAGTCTATTAAAAGAAAAAAAAGGATCCTTGACCGTCTCCGACCCAAAAAAGTCTTTGTGCATGGTGTCAGGGTTCTAAAAAAGGGCCCTGACACTTTGGCAGAAGCAAGGAGCTCCCACAGCTCTACTGAAGTTGTGCCAGAAGGAGGACCTAGTCCATGCCACCACAGTTTGGAACCCAGCAGCTCCCAATCCAAGAGCAGAGGGCAGGTACTTTCAACCCCTCTATGTGCACAGGTATCCCCACCAAACCCCACACCTGGGAGCCTTGGATAGATGGCGTGCAGCTGCAAGGCCTGCTCATTTAAAGAATGAGTCACAGCTGCACACTGTAATCACCTGGGAGCTTTGAAAAGCAGTGAGCCTGAGTCCTCACCCTAGAGATCCTGCTTTACTCGGTCTGGGGTGTGGTGTGGGCATCAGGACTTTTAGAATCAGGTGATTCTAAATTTTCTAGAAGACTGAGAACTACTAATTTGGAAGATGATTTAAAGATGCACCCTTATCCAACAACCATGCAGCAAAGCACAGATTGCTTATTTCAGCGTTTTGCTCCATTATCGTGCTCCTTAGAAATTTTGGCAGGAAATATTCATTTTCACATTAATGGAAATAAATTGCTCTTATAATGAAGACCAGTGTAAGCAGTATTTGGCTGGAACACAATTTTTTCCTGTTCAGAATGCTGACAGGGCAGCAGCGGGCATACACTTGGCAGTTATTAAAGATCTTTTTTTTTGAGCAATTTAATTGGAGCTTCTGCATCTATTATGTATCCTGTCTAGAAGAGTTTCCTTTAAACTGGTTGAATAGATGACTACTCTTCCCTCTCCTGTATCAGATTATTAAAAATGGGATAAATATAATTATAATCATGTATTTCATCAATACACAAATTGTCAGGAACAAAATTATTTTCCCAGCATTTTCAACTCCCAACACATGATAATAAAATAACACTGATATGACCTAGAAAAGAGGTTTTGTGTCAGGGTGCCCAAAGAGTTAAAAGGACAGGCCGGCCAGCTCGCTGCCTCTGGCTACTGTGGGAGGGATGGAGTATGCTGGAAATTCTCCCCACTGAATGGCTCTTTCTCCCCGTTCTTTGAGCTGGGAGTACAGGAATGCAGTGACTCCAAACACACCTACAATCCTGCCCATGAAAATCACAAAACCCTGTTCACAAGGTAGACTTTGAAAATAAAATTCCTTTTGCCTTTGCCTCAATGTTTTCCGCAGGCATTCTGCATGTTGCTTATTCACTTTCCAGCTACACGCAGAGCAAAAGGGCCCACATACGTGAAAAAGAGTTCAAATCTGCATACGCTATTGAACAATATTTTTAATAAAGGCATATATTATTGGTCCTTTTTCATAGCAGGTAATTTAATTTAGATAATTTCAAGGACAGTCAGTGTCATCTAGAGATTTCTTAGTCACATTCCAAATTAATAACTTAAAATTGTCTTGATCTCAAATACTGCTTCTCCTTCAAAACCAGATTGATTTTGGGGCATCTACTTATGGGACACCAGTTGGCGAAGGATCACACTGGCTGCTGTGTAGAACACAGCCTGGAAGGCGGGTCCAGGCGGGAAGCTGGGAAACAAGTTAGGAGGCAACTGCATGGGTCCCAGGTGCAAGATGCTCATGTTCGAACTAGGATGGTAGCAATTAACAAGGATCATCAGATACTTAAAGTGATTTAGTATCTTAATTCTTGACTTCCTCTCTACAGAACAAATAACAGTCATGGTAAATACAGCAGGTTTATAGTTTAACATTCAACTTCAGTTTTCTCTAAGTTTATGGAATAGAAAACTAGGCATAAAGGAACCAAATGCAAGAAACCTCATAAAAATTTTGAGTGGGCAGAAAAATATAAATATGTTCATTTGTAGGTCTGTGAAAAATGATACATGTAGGAGAAGATAATCTAAACTGTAATAATAAGATATCTGACTATGAGCTATTAGTTACCACTTAATTAGAGATCAAGGAGTTTCTCTAAGTACTGGTCCATGGAGATATTTGCCCAAGGGTCTCCTTAATAAAATGACTAGCAAGGCACTAAACATCACAGAAAGTTGAAAGTGGATGCATCCTAATAACCATCCTAGTAGAAAGCTATGGCCCACCCACATAGAGAAAAGCAGTCAGGGTTCTAATACCCACAAAAGGAAGAAAAAAAATCTACATATAATCATGGTTTGTGAGGGGAAAAAAAACAATTTGAGTATGCACAACAACTTTCTTTTTTGTAACAAAAAAGCAATGGGGATTAGAAGGATGCTTTCATGAAATCTTTTTTACATAAGTGCAAAATCTGTCTCTCCCTAACTTCTACTCATTCATTGCTTCTATTTCTGCTTTCCTAAAGTTACACTGAAAAAATCAAGTTCCTCTTGCTCCAGAAAACTTCAGATATTTAAAAACCACATCCTGGCATCCCTGACGTTTTCTTCTCCAGGTTACAACATCCCTAGTTCCATCATAGCGTAGCGGGACTTCTAGTCCAATTAACGTGGTAGCTTTCTGCACATACTCTGGCCAAGGAATATATAGGGAGCCAATGACCAATAAAAGGATTTTGCTGGGGTGAAACAAAGTAGAATTACTTTTCAAGGTGCACCTCATGATGGAGCCTACAGAACCAATTAGCCATCAAGACAGTACATGCTGGAAACGTACAACAAAGGCTGAGGAACACTGTGCATGTTTAGCTATTAATAGGTCATTAGTGTCTTTTGCAAGAGTGGTAGATTAAAAACAACGAATTGAAGAATAAGTGGGAGGTTATGAGGTAAAAATAGTGAGTTCAGACCAGTGTTCTCAAATCTGATGTGTACATGAATCACCAGGGTATCTTGTTAAAAAACAGAGTCTGATTGAGTTGTGGGAGGCAGGTAAGATGAGGCTCTGTCTTTTTCATAAGCACCAGGTGACAGCCACGCTGCTGTGCAGGGACAATACTTTGAGTAGCAAGGATGTAGACTATTATCAAGCAAGCTCCAAGCAGCAGCCATAATGTAAATCCACAAACAGGGTAAAAGGAATGTTTTATGCATACAATGAAGCAAACTTTAGCCAACAGGGCAAATACTGCTGTATATTATAAAAATCAGGTCTATCAGATATACGTTGGCTCTTTGGAGGCCATCCGTCTATCACCATCATCTAACAGAGAGATTTCAAAATGCCAAGTCTCTGAAAGAAGCACATTTCCATTTTCTGCCCCAATGTGAGAAATCCTAAATAAAGCAGTATTCCTTGAGTCATTTGCAGAGCTGTGATGTATATATGTGGGCATGGCATAATAAAAAATAGTTTAAAGATTAAGAATTAAAAATTGAAGAGAACTTGAAAGAAGTTAAAAGTTGAAGTAAGTATTTTGTAAAAACTATGGTCAAAGGTGAGACAACTACTTCCAAGAAACAAGTGTAGAATACTTTAAAATGGCTTTAATTAGATTAATATAAATTAAGGCTCTTAGACACCTTCATATGCATATGGAAATGATTTATAATTAAGAAGGAAAACAATCAGCCAGTGGAAGAGGTTTTCCTCAGTATCTTTCAGACAGTTATAGACAAATTATTTATCTTACTTAAGAAATAAAAGTGGAACAACAAAGAAAATTATATAACATGGTCAAAAAGTTGTAAATAATATTGAATGGGGGAAAACTGAAAGCCTTTCCTCTAAGATCTGGAACAAGACAAGAGTGCCCACTTTCACCACTGTTATTCAACATAGTACTACAAGTTCTAGCTACAGCAATCAGACAAGAAAAAGAAAGAAAGGGCATACAAATTGGAAAGGAAGAAGTCAAATGATCCTTGTTTGCAGACTATATGATCTTGCATCTATAGAAACCTAAAACTCCACAAAAGAACTATCAGAATTGATAAACAAATTCAGTAAAGTTGCAGGATACAAAAATCAACATATAAAACACAGTAGCATTTCTTTCTGTATGCCAACAGTAAACAATCTGAGAAACCAAAAAGTAATCTCATTTACAATAGCTCCATATAAAATAAAACACATAGGTATAAATTTAACCAAAGAAGTAAAAGATCTCTATTATGAAAACTATAAAATGTTGCTGAAAGAAATTGAAAAGGACACATAAAGAAGGAAAGATATTCCACGCTCATGGAGTAGAAGAATCCACATTGTTAAAATGTCCATACCACCCAAAGCAGTCTACAGATTCAACGCAATCCCCATCAAAATACCAATGATATTCTTCATGGAAATAGAAAAAAGAATCCTAAAATTTATATGGAACCATAAAAGACTCAGAATAGTCAAACCCATCCTGAGCAAAAAGAATTAAATTGGAGGAATCACATTATCTGACTTCAAATTATACTATAGAGCCGTAGTAACCAACACAGCATGGTACTGGCATAAAAACAGACAGACCAATGGAACAGACGAGAGAACCCAGAAATAAATCCACACATCTACAGTGAACTTATCTTCAACAAAGTTGCCAAGAACATAACAGTGGGGAAAGGACAGTCTCTTCCATAAATGGTGCTGGGAAAACTGGATATTCCTATGCAGAATAATGAAACTAGACCCTTATCTCTCACCATATATAAAAATCAAATCATAGGCCGGGTGTGGTGGCTCACATTTGTAATCCTAGCACTTTGGGAAGCCAAGGCGGGTGGACTGCTCAAGGTCAGGAGTTTGAAACCAGCCTGAGCAAGAGCAAGACCCCATCTCTACTCAAAATAGAAAGAAATTAATTAGACAGCTAAAAATATATATAGAAAAAATGAGCCGGGCATGGTGGTGCATGCCTGTAGTCCCAGCTACTCGGGAGGCTGAGGCAGGAGGATCACCTGAGCCTAG
>CAUYRT010032822.1:0-29151 GCA_963574885.1 Lepilemur ruficaudatus
AAACTCCTGGGCTCAAGCGATCCTCCTGCCTCAGCCTCCCGAGTAGCTGGGACTACAGGCATGCGCCACCATGCCCGGCTAATTTTTTCTATATATTTTTAGTTGTCCAATTAATTTCTTTCTATTTTTAGTAGAGATGGGGTCTCGCTATTGCTCAGGCTGGTTTTGAACTCCTGACCTTGAGCGATCCACCCGCCTCGGCCTCCCAGAGTGCTAGGATTACAGGTGTGAGCCATCGCGCCCAGCCAAAAATCTCCAAATTCTTTTCCACAAAGGTTGCACTAATTTGCAGTCCCACCAGCAGTGTAAGAGTATTCCTGTCTCTCCACAACCTCACCAGCATTTGTTGTTTTGGGATTTATTTCTTAATAAATTAAATTGCATTGAGCCACCTTCCAATAATCAAAGATGTCTAATAATGGAAGTGCTATTTCACAAGGTGGTGGCTTACCCGTCACTGGCAGAGCCTCTGCAGAGGCAGATGTCCAATATTCACCTTTATGTTAGAGGAGGAACCATGTATTGAGTGTATGTGGGCACTAGATTATCTTTGAGGTCTCCCCAGTTCTGACAGACCAAGTGGTAGTAGGTGATAAGTCACTGAACTGAAGGGTCATGAAAATTCTTGATACTTACATAGCTCTTTATAGTTTAAATGTACTCTTATTGTGCATATTTTTAATTAATCTTTACAGTAGTCCTATGAGGAAGACAAAAGTGATGTAATTGTCTTCATTTTATAGATGGGAAAATATAGAGCATCAAAGAACTGACTTTCTCAAGGTCATATATTAGAAACTTGAGAAGCTAGAAATTATACCCTGTTTTTCTGTAGCTGTGCCCTGCATTTTGTATCCTGCATAGTCATTCATGTTTCTATTCTTGTGGTGTGCACCATTTAAAGACCACTTTTAAAGATTCACCCACTTTCTCAGCATTCCGCTGTTGTATTCCTCACATCTACTCAATTCCTGCTACACCCACAGATCAAAATATTTCAATGTCCATATGTACTAGTTGAAGACCTAGAGTGAGATTTAAAATTGGAAAGAGCATTGCCTCCCTACTCTTGCCTTCATCCCCTTGTAGGTTCTGCTCTGGCATCCAGAACAAGAAGAATGCCAAAGCAGGTATCATCCTGTGTTATTCACTGCAGAGCAATGGCATTCTGGAAGGTCATGGGGCGAGGGGAGGAACATTTCTTGCTGTGAATTACTCTTGAGATGAAACTGCTTTTTAATCTAAATCTGTGGTTGCATAGCCATTCGGCTGGTGATTAATTGAGGTGGCTGTGACTGGAATGGTAGCAGGAAGCCAATTCTGCAGGGTTGAGAATGGGCTCCCGCCTTGCTATAATTTATTGCCATAAAGAGAGGAAAGAGGAAAATATTACAAGTGTTTAATAGCCAATCACAGTGTTTGCAGACCTGCATTTGTTTTTGTTTTGTTTTTTCCAAGCTCCAGGCACACATCAGAAGGACAGATATGAGTGGCCATTCAGTTTGTATCAGTTCAGCCATTTTTTTCATTTTTCAGGCTTAACTTATACTGTATTTTTCTGTTTATGCAACAAACACTTCATTTGCTCTCTTAAAGAAGGGATAAATACCATCAGCTAGTAGACACATTGGATTTGCCCTTCTTCGCATTTTCCCAAGGCAGTAAAACAAAAGACTTTAACACATGGATGCTATTTACATGCTAAGAGATGCTGAAACTTTCTTCCCCTTTGACTATCCTGATGGGAAGTAGGAGGCTGGCTTCCACCTGAATGTCCTTCTCAGTCCTGTGCTTCAGCTATTCATCCTGTCTCATTGTCTTTCCTTCCTGTTAAGCAGTTAGGCAGACAGACTAGTTGTAAGAACTCATTAGTTTGGTTTGTATGTGTTTGGGCAAGTCGCAAATGTATTCCAAGTCAGGATAATTCGTGGAAAAGTCAACATCAAGACAGTGTAACTCACAACTGATGGACGCGGTGAGCATTGTAGACGGGAAGGGCATGCCTCTAACCCTCGCTTGGCGAGGCAAAGACATCAAATGTAACCAAAATGTTTGTACCCTCATAATATCCTGAAAAAAAAAAAAGACAGTGAAATCATCATGGAATCCTGAAAGGAGAGATTCATTACCATTTCATCTTTCCTTCTTTTTATTTAACAAGCACTCATCACTATATAATGAACATAAAGGAAAATTATTGAACTTTGAACCCTTACAGTGACTCTCAGCCTTTCATGAGAGACATATATGCAATAAAACAAAGAACTCTGTGTAATAGTAATGACAAGTCAGTTGTTTCAAAGGCAGAGAAGAAAAGATCCTAACCGGGTCTGGGGACTGCTGAAAGGTTTTCTCAGAAGTGGAGATAGCTGGATAGAGTATCAAAGAATGAACGCAGGAGATAGATTTAGGAGAAGAGGTCCTTCTAAACAGCAGGGCATACAAATTCATGAAAGTGTAAGAGAGAAAGCTGTGTCCAAGGCAAATAGTTTGATGTAACTAAAGCTACCTGTATACCTGAGGCAGTGGCAAACATTGTAGTGAAAGCGCTATGGAGAAGTAACCTGTGGCTTACAGAAGAATTTGAAATTCAGTTGTGATAAGAGGTGATCTGGATAAGTTTTTAGCTTGAGGCAATTTCAAAACGCACAATGCTATAGCATCTTATGGATGCAATTAGTAGCTGGTCTCCTTTTTCTATTTGCTTCCTGTTTAAGCTGAGTTTGAGACACTCCACTTCTAGGACCAGGTTGGGATGGGTATAATTCATCTCCATCTCTGTTAGGAAGGGGTTGACTCGGTGAAGTGGCAAGACATATGAAAGCACCCCAGAACCTTTAAAGAACTCCTCTTGTGAGCTGAACTGAGGCCATTAAAGTGGGACTAAGGAAGGGAGAGAATGAAAGGAAATCATGTGGAGAGGGAAGTGGCAGGACCTTGGCAATGACCTGGCGAACCATTCAGAGTCATGGAGAATGAGTGGATGATTATTTGGAGAACTGTACCTGGGATATGAGAGAAATGATAACATTTTTCACTCTGAAAAGGAGTAGGCATGTGGAAGAACTGTGTTGGAGAGGAGAAACAGCTTAGGATCCCATGTTCAACTCAAATTGATGGCTCACATGTAATTCAGGGCATCTAATTGTCCTTGATGTTTCCCGGACATAAAATTCATGGCATGTTTTAAATGACTGCTACTTTAGTAACATTGTTAAATGGGTCCTAGATAACTCTAGTTATCTAACTCTACCTAAAGTTACCTAAAGTTACTTAAAATTGCATATAAGACAGCACTGTGAGAACAAGAGCAAAGAAGTCTGTAGGTTTATGTTAATAATAAAAATAATTTATAAATTAATATCAATAATGATATAATGAATAATGATAATAAAATATACTGTGCACTAGGTCTGTGTTAAAAACATTACATACATTATCTCATTTAATCCTCACAACCCTAGGAAGAAGGTAGTCTCATGATTACCATTTTATAACAGAAAAAAAGTAGGAGCTAGTAAGGTAAAATGATTGCCCAGGCCTCACGCTGGCAAGTAGTATAAGTAGGGCTCAGACGCAGAAGTGGTAAAAAAAGGTGGGATGTAGGAGTGTACAGATGACTTGTATATCAATAATAGTCCACAGAGCATCTGCCAGCTCCATATGTCAGCTTCACAGAGCATCATGAACCTTCCAAACAAAAAGACTAATTGTTTTTTTTAAAGAACTTTAAATATATTAGGCCAATAAGAATGTTTGAAATGAGAATCCATTAGATGGGATGAGAGAAAGAAGGGGAAAAAGAGAGGGAGAGAAAATAGGAGAACATTTTAGTCTATAATGACTTCTAAAACTATCATCTGACTGATACGTATTCCATCACAGGTTATAAGGGAAGAATAGTTTGAAGACAAAGCCACCCTTGAAGGAATCCATAAGAAAAAGCTCAGATGATTCTGTAGGAACTTCTGAACTTCCTTTGCTCACTAGAGGTGTACCTGACAGTGGCCTCTAGGTGGTTCCCCCAGGCCCTCCCACTAATGCCATGGTACCCAGACATAAAAGCTAGCTGTAGACTGCTGCATAAGTTTCCTCACCAAAGAGAACTGCGTGACGATGCCTGCTAACTAAGGAAGGGCATAAATGGCAGTGGAAGAAATAATACCTTTTTAGCATCTTAGCTTCACTAATAGTGGAAAGTAAATTTTTTTAAAGAATCGTTTCTTTCAAAGTATACTTGACAATGAGCTTGCAAGTATGATGTCAAACACCATCCCATCTTCTTCCTCCCACTGATCCTTTTTCTAAGACTTATGGTGAAGGAAGAAAGTGTTTCAATATCTTGGCCTGAATCTAAGCCAGGAAATTTTATTATGCTTCCAGAATGATTTTCTCCAACAGTTTCAATTAGGTAAGAAATTCCTCCTTCTCCACTTTAAGAAACTGTGAATGCATTCCCTACTGTCTTCATTTGGATTCATGGGGGCATAAGTGTACCTGTTGAGAAATACATTTGACAACCAAGAATTGAAAGATTCTGTAGATATGTGAGGTTACTGTCATATTTCTGTGAAAACTCCATAGGCCACCCTCTGGCCTTTTAGGGGGGAAAAAGCACTTTTTCTACAATTAAAAATATCCAGTGGTGCCATTACTGCCAACACCAGGAAGTAAACACATAAATAAAATATTAGTGGTGATTGTAACAGCATGTTATTTTTTTAAGTCTGTTATCACTTTTAAGTAGCTTGAACAATGCATCCTGAAATTCACCAGAGACATTTGTACACACCTCTTTCTGCAGGAAATTTGTACTCATCAACCTTAATTGAGACTTAAAAGAAAACATTTGAATTGCCTTTGGCTACATATAAAAAAATTCACTGTGCCTGACATTCCTATTCCTATCTCTCTCTACTTTCACCCATCTATATATTATACCTGTGAAAATGAATGTTTGGAGAGAATTGACAATGGATAAAAAGATACCCATGCCTGAGCAGGAAAGACAGGCAAAAGGGAAGCAGCGTTAGAGGGGGATTGTGAGAAAATTAAACAGATACACTTACAGAAACACCAAATAATTCTTTTCATGCGTTTCTTTATCTCCTCCCATTATTTTCTTTGAAGAGCATGGGCCTTCTAATTCCTCTCTTTGTCTTTCTTGTCCTCCACCGAACCTCCAGAACTTGGAAAACAAATCAAATCAAGGATTAACCTTTTAAGCATGAAATATATCTCTTTGCTATGCTGTGTGTGTCCTCTATAAATCATTCTGTAAAAGAAGCCTGGGACATCCACGCGGCTCCAATCCTCAGGTGACTACTTGGGAAGTGCTAGCAGCAACCCACCCCCCCACCTCATTTACTATGATGGCTTTTCTCCAGCTGAAATACTGTTTGGCTTTAGCTTTGGGGAGGAATGAGCTCTTCAAATAACATTCTCATGCAATATACAGCAGCACCACAATTATAAAACTAGCACAGTAGCAAGGTTATAGGCCCAGAGGAAAGAATGATAAAACATAATTATTTGTGAGTAATGAAGTAATTCCATAGCCTAAAGCTTAACAATTATGCTAAGACTAAATCACAAAGGAAAAGATCAAGAGGCAAAGCAGGCCCATGTTCCTAGCACCTTTTCCCATGTAGCATTGCCCAGGACTGCTTACCCTGCAGGACTCTGAGCTGCCCACTCCTAGCCATCCCATCACCCCTGGCCACAGTGGTCATGGAAATAACAATGACAACCATTTACTGAATGCCTAACATATGCCAGGCACTCAGCACTATTACTTCTAATCCCTCCCTTAGTCCTACAAAATCAATATCTTTATTCCCATTTTACAGACGTTAAATTAGCTTGTCCGAGGTCACACAGGGATTGGCCAACCTAGGATTCAAATGTAGCTCAGCCTGGCTCCAATGACTCTACTTTTCCCACCAGTGAAAAGGAGAGTGAAGCCAACCCATGGGTCTTTGATACCTTTCTACTCCTTGCAGGTAGCTATGCTCTACGAATATTCATTAAAGAAAAGAAAATCCCAAGAGAAGAATAGGGTTTTCCTCTAAGGGAGGGTTTCTCAAGCTTTTAAAAATATCATCACATCCCAAGAGCCTTTTTAAATGTTTTTATTCTTAATTTCCCCCATGAAATTTTAATAAATGATAGACTGTATGTCTTCTTCTGTACTGCATCCTTTAAAGGGACCACAAATCATTGTAATATCTAAGATTTTTTCCACCACCTGGAGGGTGATACTGCTCCTGTTGAGAATGTATGCTCTCAAGCGACACAGTGCATCCTTGAAGCTCTCCTTTGATTCAACAACACCCAAAAGGGATAACAGAGTTCTTCTTCCCCTCCCACTCATCAGGTAGATTAACTACGATATGAAAGAAGCAATTGGTGAATATCCACAGTGGATCAGTGGATCAATTTAGTAAAGAAAGGAAACTATGCAGAGCATTCTGAGCACTTGCAGACATTTCATATGGGAAAATCTGATGTCAGGGAAAGCAAAACAAACAAGGCTACAGTTATATAATCAAAACCATTACCAGCCACTAATTGTTTTTTTTTTCCTTGTAATTGCTGATTGATCTGTAATCTGATTGTAGAATCCAGGCTTTTATAATAAAGCATGGGCTGAACTATCCAATTAAGAATATAGAGGCTCAAAAGAATCCAAATACATGGCTTGATTTACTGAGAGACTGAGGTGATTTTTAGCAGAGGGACCAATTAAGAACTCCAGAAAAGTGGGAAGAGATTTAGATTGAAATTGGATTAGCCTTTATTTAGCACACACTATACACCAGATGCTGGTCTGGATGTTTTAAATTATCATATATCTAAGCTGCATGATAACTCTATAAGGCCAATAGAAACTTTCATGTTTAATAGTCCAAGAACCTGAAGCTCAACACAGATATTCAAAACTTGCTCAAGACCACATGAATATAGAGTAGTAAAGAATCAAAGCTAAATAAGCATCAGTTAAATTTTATTTTGGTTTGGATTGCAGTTATTTTTTACTTTATTCAAATCTGATACATGCAAATGTATTTTTATACACAAAAAGACATTACCAAATCACAAAATACCGGGGTGTGTGTATTTAAAAATTACATCAGATTTATTTGAAAAATTTGACATTAACTCGTGTGTGTTGTACTTTTAAATGAAGAATCTTGGAAAACAGTACATTTTAAAGCTGTCTATGAACTGCTGACTGGTAGGGAAAGATGATTTTATATTTTCTCACCAAGTCTCTTCTGCTCCCTTAATTTCCTTTTCCTATGTCTAAAACTGTCACAGATCAAGACTTACAATGAAGGAACAGAATATAAATTATGGTGTTGGGGTGTAGGAACTAAGCTTATAAGGATTTGTCTTAAACTGACTATAAACTACAAAATTTTGGAAACATAATCCTAATTATCTCTGCTCATTGCTCACCTGAGGAGAACAGTACACTATGGCTGCTTTCCTTAACTCTTTATATCCTAACCAAACAACATGAAGAATGGCTGTTTAGGAAAATCTGAGTTGATTTATTCATTTTCTAAATAACTAATAAATAAGTTGTACCAGACTTATACTAGACACTAGCTAAGTAATACTTTAATATTAAAGTATATTAATTAATCAAGAATCCCTGTCCTCAAGGAGCTATAGTCCATGTGAAAGATATATAGATTAAAAAATAAACAAATAAATATGTACTTATCATTTTGATAAATATTTGATTGTAAAAACTAGGGTGCTCTGATAGAGAATAAGATGGGGGTGGTGCAAGCCACTCAGAAAGAGTCAACATTAGTTCTGAGGAAATGAGACCTAATTGTGGATGAGAAATGGGCCATGAGAAAAGAAGAAAGATGGGTTTGCAGCCTGAAAGAAGAGTTGGCTCTGAGGAATAAATTGTTCTGGCATATTTAAGGAATGAAAGAAAACAAAGTGTCTGAAGTGCTGTCGTAAGCAGAGAATGGCTAAGATTCCTCACTGGGATGCAGACAGTCCAGGAAGGCCACTATAGCCACTGTGAGGAGATGGGATCTTATTCTAAGAGCTGTGGGGAACCTCCAAAAGGTTTTAAGCCAGAGAATGGGAGGATCTTACTTATATATTAAGAAGATCACTTTGGCTGATGGAAGGGGAGAAGCAGGCAATGTGAAGATCAGTGAAGAATCTATTGCAGTGTCCAGACACAAACTGTTGGTTTACTGGATTGGTATGGCAGCCAAGGCAAATGGGATAATTTAAGGGCTGATCTTCAATTAACACTGTGAGGAGACCTTCCTGACAACTATAGATGCTTAGGGAGAAAGAAAATAGCTAGGACCACTGTCATCACTCCATGGCCTTCTGTAATTGAGTAGGCCCCACCTTCACCAGGACAACATTAGCTACCTGTCACCTACTTCTCTCTGACTGCATGGACTTTATGTGCCTTTTTTCCCCTAAAGGCAGCCTTGATTATTTTCTCCAGAAAAACACTTGTTTATAAGTATCAGGAATAGGACTGGAGGAGAGGTGATTAGATGGTGATTTGCTCTATGACTTTTTTGTGTAAATATTATTTCTAAGTTATATGACATTCGATTATTTAAAAAAACAAAAAAACAGACTGCTTAATTTTTCCTACCATAGAACCTTAATCTAAAAAATAAAATGCTGCCCTACTATACTAGGAAAAATAATAGAGGGATTAAGTCTCCTACTTATAATAATATAAACATTGGTATGCTAGATATGTTTACTGATGGTTACCTTTTGCAGAACTATACTGCAAAACAAAATCATGAAGATGACAATTTTGGGGGCAGTGGGCTCCCTGCTTCTTCTGGGGTCTCAAACTATTTTGCACTTTTCAGGCAACAGGCCTGCAGGCCAGCCTCGCTCTTTTACCCTGCTCCAACAGGAAGTTTGTGCCTTCTGTGTCTCACTCTAGCTAAGCCGTATTCACATTAGAAAAGCAACCTGATAAGCAAACACTAAGGAGTATTTACCGCCTAAAATGTGGCTCCTGCAGGGCTTTTGCATTATGACAAGACTGCAAGAGCCCAGATCCTCAATCTAACAAATACAAGTTTCTAATGGCTAAACGTCTCAGGGACAGGCTGATGGGCGTGCTATTTGGGAGCAGTAGTCTTTTGAGCAGCCCTCTAATCAGATTGCAGAACTGAATGGCTGTTCCATATGTCTGGGAGGCCAGCCCTGCTGCTCAGAGTTCTAACTGGTGTGTTTTCTCCTCTTGTTTATGAGCACAGAGTTGACAGAAGCCCCTCAGCACTGGAAACTGGCCAGCAGTCAGTCAACTGGCAAGTATCTATTAAACACCCCAGGGTACATTGCCCTCTTGGGGTCTGGTCTGGTAGCAGCTTCTATTTTTCTGTGAGTCATACTTTTTCTGACATGGCTTAGCTCAAGGAGATTTTTTTCATCTTGAATGCAAAAGTGTATGGGTTAAAAGCTGATTTAAGTGTCCCCAGGGTAGTTTGGGTGGGAGACCAGCATTGCCTTCTTGTCACACATATGCTATCTGGAGCCAATTAAAGACTGGAAAAATTGCTTGAGGAGGCGTATGGAAATTTAAGAGGTAGAAAGCAATCAAAACAACATTTTTTGAGACTAGTGTTAAAATCGTGATTGAGAATAGAGCTAAATATGAATCAGTCTTTTCCTTTTTTTTTCTCATGAAATCATCAATACAATTTCCTGACTCTCTGGGACGGGTTTGGGGGTGGGTGGGCTGGATTACTATGTTTAAATTCACATTTCATATCTTTTCAAATGCTATAGAATTGTTCTTCTCACTATGAATGGATATAGCTGATGCTGCCATCGGAAGCGTACTAGGAATAGAGCAGGCTCAAAATAAAAAGTACTGCTTAATGGATGAACTTCCCAAGTGCATTGCTCCCTGGAAGCAGAGGGCTCCTGGCCACTGCTGATGTGAGTGGAGAGGAGATGACATTTCTTGGCAAGGATTCTGAACCTGATGTGCTTTGATACTTGGGCATTCCGAGCTCTGAGGAGAGAATACATTCCATCAGTGAGCAAGTGAGTGCATGTTTGTATGAGCATATGCATGTGGGTGTGGGTGTGTGCATGTGTGTGTATGTGCATGTTTCATGCTCACTGGAAAGAGTGTGAGAAGAGGTCTAAAATCCTGTCCAGGTAAAAAAACACTAATGAAGACGTCCTTGCACTTACTTGATTCGACTGTATTCAACATTCCCCCTGTTTTTCTGTAATGTTAGAGTTAGCTACAATTTTTTAATAAGATATATAAATGTATCTCATATTTACTTTCATTCGTCTTTCTACTTTCCATTTAGTCACGTTCACATATTGAAGAATTTTTATCTCTAACATCTTCCAACCTGTTCCCTTCTCTCAGTCCCCAGTGCTTTAGTTCAGGCCCTGTAGTTTCCTATCTAGACAATTTTAATAGCCTTCCAACTAATTTCCTTACCACCGGCACAACCTTTCTCTACTTTGTCCTTCTCCTGTTGCCCAAGTGATTATTATAAAACCCAACTCTTGTTAAAGCACTTTCAGCTGAAAATCACTAAGTGGTTTCTAATAGTTTTAGCTCATATCTAATAGCTGACCATAATATCCTTTACTGAGTCTGACCGACACAGTAGACGCCATGCTAGGCATTTTTATACATGGATTCTCTCATTGAATCCTCATCATTCCCTTGTTTTAAGTGCTAGGACTAATTTGCACACTTTAACATAAGGAGGGAGCTTTAAGATTCAGAGCACCAAAAGACACAATCAAATGATGTTCTAGTGTCTTTTTAGTTTCAATCCCAAATAATATTAAACAATATCAAGATACCCCCAATGCAACAAGCTGAGACATCTGTCATTGATTTCATATCTGGGTGTATCTATGGGATAAATTCCTGAGAGGAATTGCTCCAAGTGTTTATATGGTTTTATAAATCAGAAACATGTTGCCAGGTTAGCTTCCATAGAGGTTGTGAAATTTATATTCACACCAGGAATGTATTCACCTCCTTGTCCACATAAACTTCTTGATTTTTGCCAATATGATAAATGAAAAGGTAGTATCACTTTGTAGTTTTAATTTGCATTTCTCATTACTAGATGAAGGTTATACAAAAGAAGAATCTGGCCAAAGGTCTTCCAGAACAATTGGGAGATAGGTGCTGTTATTATTCCTTCCTTTATAGGATGGAAACTCAGCCAAGACACTGTCAAGCTTAATTCTTTAACTTCATATCATTAATCAATTTATTCAGTGAAGTTTCAATGCTTAAAACTACTGTATTCTAGATCAACACATGGACTCCATGGACTCCAATACTTCCCACCATGCACAAGCTCCCTGAAGGCAGTAGGTTGTCCTCAACTCCGCATCTTGGTACTTGCTGTACTGACTCTCTGGAATGTGCCTTCCCTCCTGGATCAGCTAATTCATCCTTATATACTTCAGATTTTTATTGGAGTATCACCTTCTACAGAAAGCTCTCCCAGACTTGCATTCCTTTCCTCTGTGCTACCACAATACCCTCCTCTGACCTATAGCCCGCTCATTAGCACCCTACGTATAGTCATGTTTTACTAAATATTCATGATAGCAAGACTGCCTCTTATCTGACTTTATTCTTTAAGTACTTGGCCCAAGGTCTTACACATAGTAAGTACTAAATATGTGTTTGTTGAATCAGTAGAATGAATGAATGCATGATTGAAAACCATATCCCCTTCCCCCCAGTCCATGAAAAAAATGAATTAATTGAAAATTTAAAGAATGAAAAAGATAAATGCTGCACACTACTTTTTTTCTCAAGAATACACAGTGCTACTTCGTTATTAACAAAATTTTATTTTCTCAAAGGCTGTATATTTTATAGAAGCTATTGTTATTTGATATATTCTTGTTTATTCTTCATTTGGACAGAAAACAGAAACAAAGATCCTTTATCTCAGGGGTTTCAATTGTCTTAGTGGCATAGGGAGCCCTCTGAGGGCCCCTGGAAGAGGCAGTGGGTTGAGATCTCCACTTTCCCTTCCAAGTCCCCCTCACCTCTGGATATTCATCTCACCTCTTCAGCCAAAGCACAGTGTCATCTGTGTTATGTCTTAAATTCCAGTGTAAGCAATTTTTTTTAATAGGAAGAGTTATGTAGTTCTGAAATATTTTGTACTCTTTTGAAATGGAGAAAGCCTAGGTACACAAAGCAGGAAATTTGGGTTCTAGTCTTGCCCCTGCCTTCTTGCCCCAGCCAGCTTTATGACCTCACATGAGACATTGACTCATCTGAGGCCCCGTGTCTTCATCTGTAAGATGAATCTTCTAGGCCAGGGGTTCCCAACCTATGGTGAGTTGTATAATTATTTCATTATATATTACAATGTAATAATAATAGAAATAAAGTGCACAATAAATGTAATGTGCTTGAATCATCCTGACCTACCCCCCTCCTTCCTGGTCCATGAAAAAATTGTCTTCCGTGAAAACGGTCCCTGTTGCCAAAAAGGTTGGGACCGCTGCTCCAGGCTACATGAGGCCAAAGTCCCTTGTAGCTCTAGAACAATATCTTTGTTTATATCCATGTATTACCTTTAAAAGTCTAAACGTTTTGTTGTTTTAAGCACTGAGTCAAAATTTCCTTTTTTATTCGCCACTTAGATCATAGAACCCTGCAACTCTCTTTACCCTTTTAAAAAGTCACGATTAGTTTCCAGATCCTAAGGTATGAAGAGCAGTTCCCTTGCCCTCACCTTCAAACCCTCTCACAGGAGATTCTGCACCATCCAACCATTTCAGCCCCTTGCTCCTCTGGCCAGCCCACTCCCACATGCCCTTCGATATTCACAGCCGCTTGCACCTCCTTTGCTTTTTCTTACCTCCTGCCCTAGACCTGGAGAGTCTTTGCTTTTTACTTTATCTTTATTTTAAAATACTCTCCCAGTTAGGCGTGGTCCATGACATCCACTCTATCTGACTAGTTAGGGGACAATGCTTATTACTCCATTTTTGTTTTAGTCATTGGCTAAAACACCTGCCGTGGTAGACCTCATTAATATAAAACATACATATTTTTAGGCATTAACTTTTTATGGAAAATCCTATATATCATGCAGATCACATTGATAATAGCCTACAAGCTCCTTGAAGGCTAAATTTACATCTGTTTTAACTACTGCATAAAGCCTACAGGAGGCCACCTATGTGGACATGCGCACTTACAAGCTTTCTGTGTCTACAAGGACTCAGATTTAAACTACAAAGGTTGGGAGATAATTAATGTGAAATTGGAAATACTGGAAAAGTAAAATATAAATTAAATATTAATCTCAAATATTAGCTTCTTCTTTTCTGTTGAATTGCTTTTCCTATAAAGCAAGAATGCTTGTAATTTTGTGAATATCAATAATATATTCTCAAAAGAAGTCCCTTCCACATAGTGATCATATCCTGAAAAAGGAGACATAGTTCCTGGAGTAGAAGGAAAACCCACTTATGTCATTTCCTTAGTTCTTTTGCAACTGTTGAAAGCCTCCAAATTAAAAAAAACATACATGCCTCAAGGACATCTTACCACTGCTTTCCTCCAAATCCTGATGTGTTGCTAATGCTTGGAAAACATTGGCCTAAGTTCTGAAACAGATCTAGGGGGTAAGTTTTTCGATGGGACACATCCTTATTAATAAGCCAGTGTGGCCCCAAGGGGCAGTGTGGCTTCCTCTTCAGGGGCCCAAGGGCTTCCACAGCATTCTATTAATAGCAGCGAGGGCTTTGTCTCTTTCCAACTTTTGTCTAATGAGCCAACTCTTCCCTTGATCTGGGACGTCTCAAAGGCCTCACTCCCCTGGGCCATTGTGGGGAATGACTTTCTCGCTATCATTTTTTCCAATGAGAGTGGTACTTCCACCTCCTGTGAGGCCAAATTACTCTCCAGCTGCAGCGTTCTGTCAGTTTATAAGGCTTCCCTTCTGTGCCCCAGAGAGCAGCAGCTGTTCCTTAGACACTGGAACCCACACTGGTTGCTACTATCTCTTATAAAGACAAGAATTCCTCCTCTTGTCTTACCACTTACAGGATGGGTAAACTTTCTGGCCTGTAAAATTTCAGTAGCGCATCAGGTGTGAGTAGGATAGATAATATAGTCTACCAATGCAGTAAGGAGACACATTTCAGTAGGAAATAACCCTCTTTAATCATTTCAAAAAGTATAGCTTTATCCTAAGAGTTTCAGCCCAACACAAAATGATTTAGCAGACTCAATGGATGACAGAAGCCTTGTATACTTATTAATGTCACTCTTCTAATGCCCTGACATGGGATCATCAATAGATGGACTGAGCCCCAAGGTCCTTGTGTTTCAGCGTCCTTAACGCAGAATGGAGGAACAGGAGGCAGAACATCATTAACCTTGATCGCCCCCTAGCCCCTCAACAACCACCATTCTTTACTCTCTTTATGTGAGGGAGCCCTCTGATTTGACCCCTTAATTTAGTTTACAAATTTCTTTTACTTAGTAAAGTAGAAAAGGCAACCGTATTCCACACACATGCCCTAAATCACAGTATTAACTGAGCCAGATTCTTAATATCATTATGAACTAGTCTGCAGTTCTGATTGCAAAGATAATGTGAAGTGTGTGTGTGTGTGTGTGTGTGTGTGTGTGTATGTGTATGTATTTATGCACAGGATGAGAAAGAGAGAGAGACATGCATGTGCCTACACACACACACACACACACACTATACATACACATCAAAGAGCCGTCTCACCAACTTCCAGTTCCCCGGACCTTTAGAAAGCCTAGAGAGCATGGAGATAGAGGATTACTGGGAAGTGACTTGGATTTTAATATTCTCACTTATTTGAAATACAATTGCATGGAGTCAAGAAAGTAAGGCAAGAAGAACAATAAAATTATCTTTAAAAAAAATACATAGTGAGTGTGATGCACACCATCTGGTGGATGGACACACTTGAAGCTCTGACTCGGAGGGGTGGGAGGGAAGGCAACACACATAACCTAAACATTTGTACCCCCATAATATGCTGAAATAAAAAAAATTCTTACTTGTTGTGAATGGAAGATTGACCTAAATCAAAGACACAAGTTACAGTTTTATTTTGTTTTTGTTTATTTCCCTTTTCTTTGTGACCCCACCTTTTCAATCCACTTGCTCTGGTCTACCTCGAGAAGCCTTAAAATCGTAGGCAGGGCATCAGCTGTAGAGTTTGGGCCTGCTACCTTCTCCTTCCTGTTTGCCATGCTCTGTTTTGCCCAAATGCTGATCAGGATAAAACTCAAGGGAACTTTTTGTATGTTTGATGCAGAATCAGGCTGGATTTGTTTCTGGCTATTACATTTACTCACTTTAGGACTACTCTTGCATTCCTCCAAATTTCTAATGAAAAAAAACAGATTATAAGATGCTGTTTGGTGCAAGCCAGAAAACATTTGTGGCACACTTCTGATATTCATTGTAATACCAAGGGTCTTAACTAGACTGTGGGTGATAAATTCTTAAGATAATAAGGTTTATTTTTCCTTCTAGGCAATGATATATCAAAGCTTTATTTCTTTTCTTATCAGAAAACCCCCAGAGTTTTCTCCATATTAATATTTGGTTGAAGCTTTAAGATGTTAATAATATACAGAGGCACATATTTGAAATCACAATTTGAGCTTCCATGACGATGCCGATCATTATAACAAAGCACCAATCCTTAATGCTTATGTTCCATAAAATTGCCCCATATAGTCAATTAGCAAACAGTGAGCCATTGCTCCTAGGGTAAATACAAGGTTAGGTTCCTGCAAATGTCTGGTCACAATATTTTTGTCAACTGATTGATACATAACCTTGTTTTATGTGTGTTTCTATTGAAAGACACCTTATTGAATGTATACCGCTGATTCATGAACTTAGAACTCCCACCAACAGCACTGCAAGTCATGCCTGAACAAAGCTTACCTGACACATTCCCTCCATACGGCACAGCACAGCCTTCCGGTGCCTAGGAACACCAGGCAGCACTTAGCACTATACTCGGTGGCCATCTTAACCAGTGAAATCACCAACAGCACAAAAAGGTGAAAAATATGGCACTAACTAGACTACAAAACGGACACTTGCTTTCAGTATGAGAGCTGAATCCAGGAGGCAGCTCAGCCAGGAATGCTCATGAGTTCGGGCAACTCAAAGTTTTCTCCAATCCGTGAATGTCCATGAATGACCAGGAAAGTACAGAGAGTTTTGACTTGGGAATTATGAATAAATTTTAGCAAGTAGGCAAATCTGTGAATAATGGAATCAGCAAATAATGAAGATTGACTGTAATTTGTAATTTAAACTGAAGTTCCAGATGATGTAGGCTCCTGGAGAATAAACTATTCCCACCCTGCAGACCTTCATGATCTGGCAAATCTCTTTTATCTGCCAGAAAACAATAAAGGGCAGAGGCTTCTTCAAATAGCTCTGGGCTAATAAAGTTTATCAAGAACTGCAGACAACTCTGTACCTAGAATTATTCATCTGTGGGTTGTCTTTGATTTAACCAGGTTCTTGTAACATTCAGCTTTTAATTCTGCTTTTCCTTCCTGCCTGAAATAAACAGTAACCACCCATTCTCTTTTGGCTCTCTGTAGGGGTGCCCTTCCCTGCCCCTGTACTCCTGGCACCTGTGCTGAGTGAAGAGCTTCATCCTTTCTTAGAGCATTTCAAAGTGCAAAATCCTTTATAAGTACATATATGAGATAATGTGTGTATATGTTATCATATATATTTTATGTATATGTATACAAAATATATAAATTTGTATAATGAGGGTTATATTTGTAATAGCTGTTAGATTTTTATTTATTTTAATATTGAATTTTAAAGTAAAAATATGCAAAATCTAGACAGAGTAATATAAGTTCTTTGTCCTCATATTAGTTGCTCAAGTTGATATAAAAAAATTAAGTATACTAAAAAAGATGATAGGCTAGAAGTTCTACCCAATATTTCCAGGAAAGTACAGGATTCTTCACTCTGCTGAATTAGGCTCTAGAGAAGGCAAAGAGAACACAATCAGAGAGGAGAAATTAGACAGGTATCCAATTAAATCTGCTTTAAGAACAGTGACTTACTTTTCTCAAAAGATGGAATTGTTTCATTATACCTTTATTTCTGTTTTCCAGAAGCTATATGGCTTAAGGGAACTTTTATAAAGATTTCAGATATCCCCATAATAATTCTTTTCAGACATTTAGCCTCTGTTAATATTTCCTCTGAACAACTACAACTAAACAAACATCACTTTCTTGATGCCGCTGGTCTTATTAAAATCTGTCTATGACTCCCTGTTTCTAAAGCATCTAATGCAATTGCATTGCTTGGAATTCTGGGTCTTGCACCACCTGCTCAGGGTTATTTTTCTTCTTCCCTTTAATACAGAAGTTCTCAAACCTTAGTGTGCATTAGGATTACCTGCTAGCCTTATTAAAAACACAGATTATGAGGCCCCACCCACAGAATTGCTGATTCAGTAAGTCTCCGTGGGACCCAAGAATTTGTATTTGCATTAAGTTTGCAACTTGGGAATCACAGTAATAACCACTATCCTTGATGGATCAATTTATTTAGATACTTAGTACAATGCCTGACACATTGCAAATGCTCAATAAATGCTAACCATATGTCTGTTTCCCTAATATCCAACAAATGTAACATTTTCAACCTTATCCTTGTTTCGTTGCCCTTATTTTATAAATATTCTATTTTATCCTATCTTCACCTACTCAGATCTATCTTGACACAGGTAAAATCTCAATCAATTTTTAAATACCTTTGATATCATCATTGGCTCTTCTTTTCCTGAGTGCACATTGATCTGTGCCATTAATTTAATTTTTAATGATATATTGGCACAAATGTATACTAATTTGTTCTTGTGGTAAAATTGTCTTTCCATCTAGATGAGGCCATCACTTGTGTATCTGCTCTACCCATCACAGTGTCCAAAACAACTACTGAATAGGCAAGATGGATTATTTGCTTATAAGGTGCTCAAGTATGCATCCATTTTGAAGGTTATAGAGAAACTCAAAAAACTATATATTGGGCTAATAAAAGGGTAGGGAGTGAGAGTAAATATGTGTTTAATTCCTCTTAAAGTACTAAAGGATAATTTAAAATGTTTAAATTTTATTTATTTCTTAACTCAGTTGCCAAATTAAAATCTGCCTTTTAATTTTTTTATCGTAAAGTTGGAATGCTTTGAATCTCAAAGCCTACTACAAAGTTGAAATTTGTCTTCCCTATAAATAATATAAATATATGTTACATTTATGTAATACTAGTGTCATTCCTATATCTATGTGTAGTGTAAAATATGTATGTGTGATTTAAATGTTATAGAGTTTCAATTTGCTTCCTTGGAGTCCTAGCTCTATACTTTGCTAGAAATCTGGGAATTCTATACCCAGAAATCTATCAAAATCAAGCACAGGGCCTGGAGAAAGGCAATTCAAGTAGATAACTATTGCTATTTCCACGGCTGGGGACTGCAGTACTATTAGGATTTCTGGGCACCAAGCAGTATTTTATAAAAGTTCCCCATAATTTTTTCAAGAAGGTTGAATGTTTCTAGCAAAGGGACTTCTAAGGCCTTTCATTATGTTTGGGACTCTCCTTCAATTGCCTGTGAAGCCAGACAAGCAACTACCCACTGGACTAAGCAACTGCTCTTCAGTAAAATGATAACTCTTCTGAGTTTATATAGTTGACTTATAATTAATTTTTCATACAAAGGAATTATTTGAATATCATTAGATTTATCAGATACCTTTTTAGAAAATAAATTTGGTTTAGCAGAAACTGTAAATTCATTAAATCATTTGTTAATTCATTCAGTAAACATTTATTGAATGCATGTTGTGCTCTGGACAGCATACTAAGTATTTTAAAGAATTAAAATATGCGTCAGATATGGATTTTATTTTCAATCATTTTATTATAGCTGATACAAAGTATATGTCCATAAAGGACTACATTTTGAGGGAGAAAGAATTGTCTTAAGAGAAGCTAATGCAATGCATGTTGAGAAAGAATATGGATTATTTAAATGACATCGGGGTAGACTTTATGGCAGAAGCTCTATTTAGGTTGGGTCAGTGAGGAAGTATATAGACATGTGGAGTTAGGGAGGTAAATTGCTTTTGCTAAACCTGGTCTCTCTTCAGGTGAGTTGAATTCTAGAGAGAGGAACATGGTCATGGTGGAGGAAAATGAAATGAATGTGGAATCCCCTTGGTTCAGTTTGACTGGAGCTCCACGGGCAGCAGGAGGAAGGCTGGAAGAGGTAGGAGTTGTGAGTTCAAGGCGGCTGTCAACGTCAGGCCAAGGAAGATCGTCTTGGGTTTTAATCTATATATAGTGTGGAGAGAAGTGAAATGAATCCATCTGTGCTTTAGTGAGATTAGTCGGACGATAAAATATATATTGAATTGTTCATAACATCAATATTTCACTTATAATCTCACATCTAAAATTTTGATGAATTTGTCTCCTTTATGGATCTTTCCCCCTTTTGTACTTCAAGACTTGCAATAATTTCTTGGGCAGTGCTTTCTCAATAAGAGCGGGTCCTAGGATCCAAGGTCACCTTAGTGAAAGGTCTTATCTAGAAGGTTACAACATAATCGGGTGAAAAGAGAGAGAAAGGGCGAAAGTCTTTGGGAGAAAGACTAGGACCCAGTTAAATGTATGCTTTATGACTCAACGGGCATATCACGGACTTTCAAAGAGCAGCAAAAGGAAAAAATCAAGACGAGGCAGTGCTTTGCAGACACGCACAGCTTCCAGTAGCAGAGGTGACTGTTATGAAGCCCAGATTGCTCCAGATTTCAGTCTGGGGCTGAATCTGAAAATAGAAGTCACGGGTGTACAAGGTAAATATTGACATCCTGCAAACAACCTTCGACTCTTCTATAAAAAAGGAGTCCAGCAAATAAATATTTTGGGTTTCTTATAGTACAAAATTATTTGGTGAGATCTGGAAAGTTGCTAGTTTGAATTATTAATGATCACCGTATGCATTCAAAGTGAAAAACATATATACTCCCGGAAAACACTATCAGTTGTCTTTCACATTATTTCATGTCTAAACTATGGTGAGAAATTAATTACAGAATCACTACAGCCTCTATCAATGTCCTATTAGGCTGAGAAACTCAAACTTAGCCTTTTTCTTTGTTTTTCTTAGCTGACATGAATTTGGGGAAATCAGCTAGGTATTAAAAATTACCAAAAAAGAATCTGTTAATTAAACCCTCCCGCACACATTGACAAAATCAAAAATTCACCTCTTTGTTCTGGAAGCCTAATACATTCCATCACACAACAGCTTTTGAGTTTTGTACACGAAACGTCATTTTTTTCATATTTCACAAAACCGTTTGGAGCTGCTCTGTGTTCTGGCTTTCAGACTTGCCTGCCCACTCTCCCCTATCTGCCTTAGCCAAATACACCTTCTTTGCACATGGCTTGGTCATTCCTCCTTCCTCAAGGCATTAGGTGGGATGTATGTGCAAAAGCAGGACAATCGTGCCCTCTGCTGGCCAGAGAAATGGTTGCATTTTGAGATTCCCCGAGCTTGAGCACAGCAAACAAGAGAAGCTATGCAATCTATTTAAAGATATAAAGATGCGCTTTCTTGTACTTCTATAGTTTAGCAATTTCCTGAGACACACTCATTCCTGTAGATAGTATTACCCCTTCCATGGTCTTTCTGTAATTACAAAGGAAAGGAAGACAAATACATGCTGAGCTCTTCAAGGAATACTACTTATCACTGGCATTTTCCAGATTGCCAGATAAATGGAGTCAACAAAGTTTTAAATTCTTAATAGGCACTTTGCTGTCCCCTGATGAAAATCTCGGGAAAGGTGAATGACTCATAACTATTTTTCATTTGTCTCTCTGATTCACCTGTCGGCTTTTTAGGAGGAAATCAGCATTAAAACTGATTTAGTACTTTCTAAATCCAAAGATGGAAATAAGCATTCTGAAACTTCCACCTGACATCCTCAGACTCAATGGGAAAAAAGGAAGTAATTTCTCACTATTCAGGAAGGATAAGGAAGGGAGGGATCTGACATGCAGCCAGAGGAGCCCCACACAACTAAATCAGCCTCTTCCACTCAGGAGAAGAGTAGTCTCATTTCAAGAAAGCTCAGAAACTGAAATAACGGTAGCAGAAACCAGATCTCTGCCTGGGACTTCAGGTTGCTTTCAGAAAGGAATCTAGGCACTTTCTTTGTGGGCCAGCGGGTATAACTGGGCTGTCATTAAGAGCAGCCAGACATTCAGAGTCTCAGATAACTGACATCAAGTAATTTGTTAATTACTAAAAAAAAAAAAATTCATTTATAGTTTCACTTTTCAAATACTGCGCTTATACCTTAATTCAAATTAGTGATTTGAAAGTGTATTTTTAGGGAAAAAAATGCATTTATAAATTGCACTTATACCTTAATTCAAATTGTTGAATTATCATGCATTAATTTGGGCTTATGTTGTTTTCAACAAAATTAGCCAAAATTCTGGTGATCAAAGGGAGAAATGTGGTGGTAGGGGTGCAAAGGAAAGGGGGTGCAATAGGTTTCCAATTAGAGATATTTCTCTAGCAGGACAAAGACTTATGTTGCATCGTGTAATTGGTTTGAGGCTGTGATAATGAGCATGTTGTCAGAAATTTCAAAGAATCAGTGTAACCAGCTCAAACTCCTTCCTGAGCTCTAGACTCAAACTCAATCTGCAGCTGGACATATTTTTTGATTGACACTCTGTTATATGAAATTTGACACTTTGAAAATAAATATTTAAAAGTATTAAAAATATGTTTAGATAAAAGGAATGAGTTCTAGTATTCAATAGTACAGTAGGGCAGTTATAGTTAATAATGATCCGTTGTATATTTCAAAATAGCTGGAAGCATTTTAATGTTCCCAACACAAAGAAAAGATAAATGTTTGAAGGGTTGGATACCCAAATTACCTTGATGTGATCTTTACACATTATTCACAGGTACCAAAATATCACATGCAGCCCCCAAAATATGTAAAACTATGATATACCAGTTTTAAAAAGGACAATGCATGTGAAAGCAATTTACATAAAACTGTAGTAAACTGTGAAGTATAAAGTTTGGTAAGGAAGACTTTGGAATTAATTAAATTGAAGTTTGAGGGGGAAAAACCCAAAAGACAAAATAACAAAACAGCTTTATCATCTGCGTAGTGAATCCATTTCCCCTCCTGACTTGCCTTTTCTGTCAGCATCATTTCCCAGTAACTTGGGTTCATTTTTCACTGCTTTCTTTCTTGCATCCTTTTCCAGATAGATTTCTAAACCACGTTGATTCTTTGTGAATTGTATTCCTTTGTCGTTCTCCCATTCGCACTGCCACCACCGGGATTTTGTCCTGCTTCGTAACTGAGTTACGCCACCGCATTGCGACTCTTTCCTGCCTCTGGTCTCCCTGCTCCGTAGTCCATTCTCGCTGGGTGCGCGGTGAGCACTGGATGAACGTCGGCATTTTAACCTGGCTTTCAGTGTGTGCTAAGATCTGGCTCTTGTCCTTGCCGATGAAGCTTCTGACTCCATGATCCCACTAAATACAGGAGCTTGCGTTTCACGCATGCTTTTTGCCAGCCGGATTCTCTGTTTTACCACACGGTCCTAGCTACCAGAAATATCTTCCTCTTTCCTTTCACTTATTGAAAATATATCCATCTTTTAAGGACAAGGTTATACCCCACCTCTTTTGTGATAACTTCTCTGATTAACATGCCAAGAAAGAGTTCCCAGGATGACCTTACCCAGCTTTCTATACATAAAACGAGTAATACTTACCAAGCCATACATATGGCACATTTTATCCTTGATCACATCTCTCACTTATTTTACTAGATTGTATGTAGTTTGAAGCCATAGGCAATGGCTCATTCATCTTTATAGTCTACCAGTCACCTAAATATTTAGCACTCTGCACATTTAAAATAGCTATTTCTGTTGGTAATATGAAAGTGTATTTTTTAGGGAAAATGCATTTATAAAGTAAATACTCATACTCTATCTTTTACACAAATCAAGAGTTTCAACTACAGGTAAACAGTACTTCTAAAAATAAGAATTGAAAAACTTTTTTCTTGATTGTTTCTAAACTTGCCTTCTGAAACTCATGAAGAGCAGCCAAGTGAGTTGTCTGCATAGAAGAAAAAGCATGTAACAAAACAAACAAGGTCCTCCTCCTCGTTGTTAGGTTTTACGGTAGGAATAAGCTTTTTCTAGTCCACTTTCTGTCAGAAATACCACTCTAGGAACCCACACAATTGTTTATAAAAAGAATGGAGGCATGGAAGTTGGTAAGAAACATTTCCTTCCTCTACTTACTTTCTTATAATTCATAAAATGACAGAAAATAGTATAATAAAAATTTATTTTTTATTTTAGCTTCACACCAGGAAAGAGTAACTTAAAAGAAAGCTTATCGTCAACGTTACCAGCAGACATGACTGAGTGTCTTCTGGTTGAGCACATGTTCATCCAAGCTTTCTTCTTCCCCTATCTCTCTTCCAGTCATATAACAGATCAACAATGTATATTCTGGATAGGTGGAGAAACTAAGCAAAAAGCTTTGTAAAAATTAAAATTTAGAGTTGAAAGAAATCTCTGAGAACATTTAGTCCAACTACCTCATTTTTCCATAAAGGAAAAACAAACTCAGAAAGAAAATTACTTTCTCAAGGATTTGCAACTATTAACAGATTCTAGACCAGAAGAAGTCTTTAGACAATCAGTTCCATTCTTCCTCTGAACTACTTTGTTCCTGACAATTTTTTCATTCATGTATTTCACACAAACATTATTTTATTTTTTTTCCTTTAGAGGGGGAAGCCTAGATAAGGCTTCCTGAAAGAGAGAAACACACTGTGAGTCTTAGAAAAAGCAGATAAGTAATAATTACTCCTATGAGAATAAAGCCAGAGGGTGGTATTCCAGAAGAAAGGAACCAATGTGGAAAGGCTCAGAGTATGCCATGGCCTGGCCAACTGCATAGGCCACGGAGGGTCTGATGGGCGTGGTGAGAGGCGAGTCTCAGAGCATAGGAGGGGCTAGATCATCAAGGGTCTTGGATGCTCTGCAAAAGAATTTTGTTCCTTTTTTATAAGCGATAAAGAGCTGTTAAAATTTTCTAATAGGGAGTAGTGGGTAGATGCATGTGTTAAATGATAACGTCTTTGTTTCTGAAACATCATTACTGTAGCAATGCAGAGGACAGAGGTTGAGGGAATGCAGGCAGAGAAATCAGAGAGAAGACAGTTGTAGTGATTCAAACAAGTGATATGAACACTCAGTCTAAATCTCACCCTCATTACTCATGTTGACCCAAAGAAAATGTAGGCATCAAGCATATAATCTACAACAGTGTAAGTCCACAGATCCTTAGTCTGTGAATGAGCTTCAAGGATACGTAAGCCCCTGAAAGGGAAACATAGTTGGTGCATGTGGGTACGTGTGTTTCTAATGAGAGAGATATGTACCATATTTTCAAAAGGATGAGACACTCACATTTTTTAACAACTACAGCATTAAAAGCCTGAAAGAGTGGAGGCAGTTTCTGCAGTGCCTAACTCCCCACCCAGAAAATCAGTCTTCCTGGGTAATTGTATCAGGGCTTTCCATAGAAGAGAAATGATTTTTTGAGACATGTATCTTTTGGCTGAAATTGATATAGTAGATTTGTAACTCTGCAGAAGCAGTGGTAATTATCATGACTCTCCCAGAAGAACATGAGCAGCAATTCATAAAATTTTAGAGATAGAGTCTTTTGGTGGCAGAGGTGAAGAAGTATTGAAAAATACTTATTTGGTTGGCATTCTTTGGTATAATCAGGAATTGCTGCAACTTCTGAGATAAAATATAGTAACAGAGTTCAGTTTATCTTAATTTTTAATTTGGATTATTGGGATATATTCTTCACTTTTAAGAATTTTTACTTGTGAGAAATCAGAATGTAGTGTGTTTTACAAAACAGTAAAAATGTTAACAGTCTCAAAATAGTGTTATAGCTTAATCTAAAGTATATAATATTCCTGCATCCACTAGCTTATAATATAAACTGGAAAAAAGCATTTTATGTCAACATTTATATTGTCTGATACTTATTATGTCAACATTGATATTGCCTAATACTTATTATAAAAAGCAATTTAATATTCATTTTTTTGGTATTGGTATGTCATACTAAGTATTGCATATAACAGAAATTTAGGAAAAGAAGCAAATTCAGTGATACAAAATGCAGGGTGACCATAAATGCTGTCTTCCAGATGCTATAGCTCATAGATTGCTTCCTATACAATAAATTCTCAGTTATTGAGAATTGTAACTGCAGTATTTTAAACATGCCTTTTTTTATATTTGGGTAGAATAACACATATTTGTGATGAGCCTTTGTTTTAATTTATTTTTGTTTATATAATAAATTATGTATATATATATATTTATGTTCACACACATATGGAGTGTTATCATATATATTATAAAGCAAAATTTTATAGTGAATATCCAACCCAACAACTAGAATGTTGCCCAAATTTGCATCTAACTATATGGTTCTTTCCTATCTCATCCCCTTTTCTCTCTTCAGAGGTATCCATTAGTCTAAATTTCCTATTTACTATTCACTTGCTTTTCAATAAAATGGTTACATCATATATATTAAAACAATAAATTATTTTGGTTTGCTTATTTTTAAGCTTTATAAAATAGTATTAAATATGTGTAGTTTCCTGAGACTTTCTCTTTTCACTCAACATTATGTTTGTTTATTTCTCATCAGTGCATAATATCCCATTGAATGAATATCCACAATCTGTTCATCCATTATTTTGTTAAATGATATTCAAATTCTACTGTTTCCAGTATAAATATTAAGAAATCTTTTAATTGGATTTTTGCAGATAATTTATTAATCTCATTTTCATCACATAAAAATAACAGTGTCTAGGCTCTGAATCTATTTCTCTCTATGTAAAATATTGATACTGTTTGTTTCAGAACTCATCCTAGGTTCTGATCTATTACTTTCTTTACTGAAAATATTTCTCTGGTCGGCTAACTTTTTGACCAGTTACCTATTTCCCAGATCTGCTCATTAAAGAAAGACCAGCTGCAGTGCATTCTGGGTAGTGCATAGGCCAGCCTTTCTAGAGAAAGATAGATTAAATCATAGGCCAAAGCATCTTTCTTTCAAGAGATATTGTTGTGATCTAGAAAAAAATATCCTTATACTTTATCAGTTGGGCCAGCAATAGTTTTTTTCAGCAACATGAACATATTTTTGTTATCTATAAATCTCCAGTGCAAAAGGAGGGACTTCAGCTCCCTCCTCTGTCTTGTTTACTGGGAGATTGTGGATTGTATATAAAAGAGGAGCACCTTTCAGTATATTGGTCATTTTTATGAGAGTGTTTTGGAAAAAGTATTTGCTCCAAGCTTATATCATATATATACATATATATACACACACACATTTATATAAACACATACACACACACACATATATTTATGATCATCACTGGCAGTATCAGCTCTAGCATCACCACTATTACCACCCTCATGAGAATTTTGTGTAAACATGAGACCTGGGCAGTTTTTCCATTCCTGAACTGATCCTTACTATTTCACTTTAAACAGAATCCTAGACATTAAGCAACACTCAAATTTGATTCTCCGATGACATCAAAAGTCTTGTATTATGAAATTGTGTTTATAAGAATATTAAATATTTGGAATAATACTTTGGTCTTCAGGTAAACTTAAGGATTAAAATATCATTAAACATAAAAATTTTAAAAAATATCATCAATGACTAACTCTGTGTTGACATTACTAGTGTTATAATCAATAGCATAACAGTTCTTTTTGAGTAATTATGAGTTTAAAATACTGAACTTGAAAAAATAGGTATTTATCTATCCACTAATATACCTAGGAGCAGACATTATTACATTATGATTACATTTTCCAGCTGCTGAAATTTTGCCTGCTGGCATATCAGCGCATTTTTAAACACTGCATACATCCACATGCGCTCACACAGTGCACTGTTATTTTGCTTAATCCAAGGAGCAGTGTGGTTAATTGACATCTGCTAGAATAACATCTGACAATATTATCAAAAGAGACCCTGACACAGTGTTGTGAAACTGTTCAGAGGATACACTAGGTTCAAAAATAAATATTCTGGAAAAGCTCAAAAAACTCTTCTGCAATGTAGCTACTAAATATTTCCTTACATTTATTATGCCTCCCTTTCTAATGCTATGTATTTTGACACCATGCTAAAACTATAAATCTGAAATTACATACATTTCAGTGACCTAAAACTTCTAAAAAATGTATTTTGCTTATTCATAGCACATTGTGACATACATTAGATATATCAGTACATGCTTTCATGGGAAAATATAGTGCTATTGTAAGCAGCTTTCTCCATAAGGAAAATACAAGCTAGTAAATGGGACAGCTCTCTTTGTCTGCCTTCCCATTACCTAATCTGTGAACCTGCCTTCATCTACAATTATATCATTTCTCCCCTCTCTAGGAAGCATCCCTCCTCCTACCTAAGGTGCAGCTCTCCAAACTTCCCGAGTCTTACTACCCCCCTCCCCTTTATGGGAGACACAGCTCCATCAGTAATCACACACAGACACACGGACGATCTCCTACATCTTCATCCATTCTCTTGTCACTGTACGCTTGCCGTCAGCATTTAAACAAACTAACAGACAAAGCAAGCAAGCATAGGCCCTTGATACTACAGTGCTTTCAAGCTATAGTCCTACGTCTTTATTGTCCTTCAAAAAAGCTCATGTTGTCCCCAGCTCTCTCACTTCCCGTTCATTATAATAAATGCTCTTTTAAAAGACTATTTAAAATCTGAATTCTGAAAGACTTCCTCCCTTTCATTGTTGTCCTTCTCCAACCTGGCTTAAACCCAGCATCGCTCCATTGACATGTGTCTTGCTAAATTCACCAGTTATCAGCATGTTGCCAAATTCAACAGACACCGTCCAATCCTCATGTTATTTGCTCTCACGGCAGCTTTCAGTGCAGTTGCTCCAGCCTTTCTTCCATATTTTCCTCGCTGTCTTTCACGGCACCACCGTCACATGATTTTATTCCCATCTTTCTACCTGCTCCTCAGTTGCTCGGGCCTCGGTTCAGGATCTCCTCTCTCCTTTTCACATTATATGGTCTTATCAGGCCATCTCACTATGTCTCTGGTTTTATAAACTGTCTACAGGCCAAGACATTACATTTTCTTTGTCAGCTCCTTCTGAGCTCCAGATTCCTATTTCCAGTTGTTTATGTGACATGTCCACTTGGATGCTGTGGATTATAGGTAAAACCCTTTTGATATCTCCTTCCATCAACAACCACATAAAGTAAGTACATGAGTTTTTATGATCAAACCATTTGGACAATTGAAAGTTTCCATGGCAGGAAGAGGGCTAGGAGTAGTATGCAATTCTGAGACTAAATTACAAGAGCTTTGATAGGGAATAAAGGGAGAACAATTTTCTCCTCAGTCCACTCTACCATTTTCCTTCTTCCTTTTCATAATATTCAGCTGTGATTCTCATAGGTGCTTTTATAATTAATGTACCAACCAATAACGATACCTCTCATGTGTGTTCATATCTTCTGCTTGTGAAGAATGTATTGGGAATGCTTCCCCTGCAGAACAGGGACACACAGACATGAACACATTCATAGACACCACCACCACCTCCTATGCAGAGAAAGAGACAGACAGACAGACAGACAGAGAGGGAGAGAGATAAGCGTGGAATAAAGAAATTTTATGAAGTTGTAAGGTAGAAGCCCAGAGATGGAAAGGTAGCATACAGTGGAAAGACATATAAAATATAAAATGTGAGTCAATACTTACTTGGCAGGGGAGACACCATGATCACGAAGGTGGTTTTCCCAGGGTGAGGCTCATCCATTGCACTCCTGGTGTGCTGACCCCTGTGATTCCCCCAAATGCAGGAAACTCAACTGCATAATTTGTGGTAGTGGG
>CAUYRT010032823.1:0-21579 GCA_963574885.1 Lepilemur ruficaudatus
AATTAATTTCTTTCTATTTTATAGTAGAGACGGGGTCTCGCTCTTACTCAGGCTGGTCTTGAACTCCTGACCTTGAGCTATCCACCCGCCTCGGCCTCCCAGAGTGCTAGGATTACAGGCGTGAGCCACCACGCCCGGCCCTCTTGGGAAAGTTTTTGTAAACCGATATGGACAATCTGTTTCACAAAGGGCACAGGGGGAAGCTCCAGGAGGAGCAGCAAAAAGTATATTCTTGTTTCTCAAGAAGATGGAGGAGAACAGCCTTCAGTGGGTCAATGGGAGTGTGTAATGCTGTCTAAACAGTGCATAATTCCCACCATCATCCCCTTGTGCCTCCAAAAACATGTTCAAAGAGTACTGTTACAAACTGCCATTGAGTTATCAGTTAGAGGGGGTCACCCATAATTGCCGACTTAGGGAGAGATTTTTGGCTGATGGGTTTATCAGCCTCTGTTTATAGAGATCATAATTACTGAATTTTAGACTTATAAGAGACTCTGAGAGCATCTTTACAAAATGTATTGTTCAAATAGATACAACATCATTTTGGAGTAATTTTTACAGCTGAGGAAAACAAGGGCAAGAGCTTGGAGGAATTGCAGGGAGCACCAAGAGAAAGGGTGTCCAGACAACAGATGAGGGAAGTGGCTCCAGGGCCTTCTAACCATGCGTTTAGCCCACCTTCCCACCTTCCCCTACCTCAGCCGCCTCCCCTAAGCTTGGGGAGCTGTAGGAATTAATCAGATTAATTAAGAAATTTGCTGAAGGCCCCACTTCTAGACAGGGATGGAGCTTGGTTGGAGATCCCGTTTCCTCAGGCAGTGTCTTCTCTGCCCTCTGCCCAGGTACACATAGACTCTGCTGACGCGCAGTCCATTTGGTCCTCATCTGGGGGCTCAGCCCAAACCCTGCTTGGCGACCAATCAGGCTCAGAGACAGAGTAAGTATAATGTTGCCGGGATCCAGGCTTCACAGCTCAGCATCCATCTAACACTAACTGGTGATCCTGCCCTGGTCTCATATCCAAGGTCAGGAACAAGAGGCTGCTAACTTTGCTGCCCTATCACTAACCCCCTGCCTCAAAACTCAGTTTGCCCACCAGAGCCTGAGCTGCTACCTGGCTTCTTCCTAGAACCCAGGTCCTTGGGCTGGGAGGAACTAAAGTCACATAGTGGCTTTGTGTGAGTTTGCATCACTTTGAACAGAACCTCAGCATGAACTGCTGAGTGTATGGAAATAGATTTGGTTTCTTAAATTAAGAAATAACAGTAAACAGGCCGGGCACAGTGGCTCACACCTGTAATACTAGCACTTTGGGAGGCCAAGGTGGGAGGATCACTTGAGCCCAGGAGTTTGAGGTTGCAGTGAGCTATAATGATACCACTGCCCTCTAGCCCTGGCAACAGTGAGCCCTGTCTCAAAAAAAAAAAAAAAAATTAACAGTAAACATAATAAGGAAAAATTTCAAATTTAAACAATACAGAAACTTATAAGGTCGGAAGTATGTTTCCCTTTCTTTCATTTCAGTCTCCTAACTGCATCCTTTTTTAGAAGAATCCACATTCATTGTTTATCATATAACCTTCCAAATTCTTTTTAATGCTAACTAGACTTACATACACACACTTACATATACCATTTATGGAATAAAGGTTGCTTTTTGTGGGGGAGGGTAGAAGGTCATTTAACAGAGATATTTTTCCAAGTCTTTGTCATAGTATTTCATCTTCTTTTTTCTTTTATTTTAGAGATGTGGTCTTACTTTGGAGCCCTGGCTGCTGGTGCAGTAGCATGATCATAGCTCACTGCAACCTCAAACTCCTGGGCTTAAGCGATCCTCCCGCCTCAGCTTCCTGAGTAGGTGTGACTACAGGCATGAGCCACTGCACCCAGCTGGTATTTCCTTTTTACTGGCCACAGAGTATGCCATTGTATAGATACAATATACTTTATTTAAATGGTCCCGTAGTGATGGACATTAGGTTGTTTGGAACTTTTTCTATTATAAACAAAGCTGTAATATATACTTTCCTGTGCATAATATCCTTGTGCTTGAATTTTAGAAGCTGAACTCCTACAAAGTTGCTGTGCCGCCCTGAATGTACATTTAAAATTTGATAGATACTGCCAAATTGTTCCCCTCCCAAAATCACGTACCAGTTTACAGTCCCACCAGCAGTGTACGTGTGTGCCTCTTTCCCCATACCCTACCCAGTAATTTGCTTCCTTCTGGAGGTCTACAAAGAAGCAGTGTGTCAGACAGTGGAAGAGGAAAATGATAATCTGTGTACATTGAATACACCTGACACTTTGTTGAATCCCAGGGCTGGTTGTGCTGATCTGGCTGCCTAAGGGGAGGGGGGCTTCCTTCACTCTCTGGGCTCCGTGGGGATCCCAGCTGAGGACTGGTTGATGAGTGGCACTGGGGTGCTCTCCACTTTGATTTAAAGTCTGCCTCTCAGTCCATTGCTACTCGGGGACGACATGCCCTGATGGCTGATGATATGCTCTATTTGTATTCTAGCTGAATAGCTAGAGCCAAGTGTACATTCACTTCCATCAGGGAAAGTCTTCAGGCAACGGATGGTCACCTTGATCTTTAATTGTTATAACAGAATCAAAGCCCTGCTCTCATCGCAAAGGCTCACTCAGATTCTAAACTTTAAAAGGTCTATTGGTCTTCATCCCAAATGTGTAGAACAGGTGGATGCTTCTATCACAGGGCTCCATCTGCACTGCCTGTCCCCCTGATTTAAATAAAGTGCAAAGGAAGAGAAAGCCATGCTCACTGAAGCTCAGGAACTTTAAAAGCACCAATAATTTGCATGAACAATGATGGCCACTTTTGTTTTTAAGACCACTTAATAGACTTCATTTCTTAAAACGAAACCACAGATTAATCTTTCCAGACTGAGTCCTTGGAAGAGAACTGCCACAAATTTATTCAGAGGACTTTAAGCAGTAAAAATAATGTGCAGTTTATTTTAATGGGTAGTAAAATCCCACAAGAAAAATGAGTCTTTCAATGCAGAGAGTAGATGCTTTTCAAAGGAGACTCACCTGCCTCCTTTCTTTTTTTTTTAATAAAAAAGAAAAGCTTTTTCATTTTTGTACAATGAACACATTTATAGTTAAAAAATTTTAAAAATGCAGAAATATATAAATGAAGAAAGTTTAAAAAATAATAACATGAAATCCTACAACCCAGAAAAAAATCACATTATCATTTTGATTGGACACATTTCTTTTCTTTTCTTTTTTTTTTTGAGACAGAGTCTCACTCTATTGCCCAGGCTAGAGTGCCATGGCGTCAGCCTAGCTCACAACCTCAAACTCCTGGGCTCAAATGATCCTTCTGCCTCAGCCTCCCAAGTAGCTGGGACTACAGGCATGTGCCACTATGCCCGGCTAATTTTTTCTGTAGTTTTAGTTGGCCAATTAATTTCTTTCTATTTATAGTAGAGACAGGGTCTCGATATTGCTCAGGCTGGTTTTGAACTCCTGACCTTGAGCAATCTGCCCGCCTCTGCCTCCCAGAGTTCTAGGATTACAGGTGTGAGCCACCACGCCCGGCCTGATTGTACACATTTCTATAAATACTCTGTACATTTATATATATGTATAGGGACCATCCTCTTTTGTAAACTGCTTTTTTTACACTCAGAAACATGCAGTTACCATCTTTATGTTAATATCAATAAATATCTTATTCTATGAATGCCTCACAATTTATTTAGCTAATTCTCTAATGTTGGGACCGTTAGGATATTTCTTTTTGCAACTGCAAACAATGTTGCGATGGCCATCCCTAGAGCTAACTTTGCACATACTTTTATATACTTCCATGTAATACATTCCAGAATGTAAAACTGATGGATTGAGGGAATTTGTACTTTTCAAAGTATTTTAGAAAGGCATAGAATTATAATTCCACAAAAACTTATGAGTGCTATTTCCCCATATGGTAATGTATATTGAATAATAACATCAATGTTTACCTTTCCTAATTTGATAGGTGAAATAACATCAATTTAGATTTGTATTTGTTATTTAGTGAAGTTTGATGCTTTTTTGTTATTTAATGGCCAGTTTGTATTCTTTGCTCCTTTTTAAAAATGGAGTATTTGTTTAAAATAACAACCACTTGTCTGTCATATACATGTTGCATGTATTTTTCCAGTTAAATTTCAAATTTTGCTTCTATTTTAATTAAACTTAACCAATGATATTTTTGCATTTCCCTTTAAAATATGGAAAATGCACTTTTCTGGGGGGACTGATACATTTATCATGGTGATACCAAGAACTTTGACTGAAGGAAACTTGCGGAGAGGTGCCAAAGTGGGACAGATGGCGTCCTTGGTCGAGGATACAGAGGGTCTACTTGGCAGTTACTTGGCCAGAGGCCTTAAAGATATTCTAATACTATTTGTTTATGTACTAGTTCCAAAATCGAGGGAAGGGAAAAAAACCCGATTGGAAACATCTAATTATAACACAGACACTACTTTTCCCATTGCTTTTCCCCAAGTTTTGTGAATTGCTCAGGCTACTGAAGACTGCAGTTATTTCATGGGAGAGTTTGGGTGGTTATAGCACCATGGCTGCTGAAACAAAACCATAATTGAACAGGTCCTGTTTTATTGTAATTTGATTTCTTTCCCTTCCCCCCAAGGGTTCATGCCTAAAATCTGCCTAAAGATCAAATATGTGGTCCTTTGCCTAAGGGATTGACCTAGATTTAGCTTTACTTAACAATTAGAGGTTAAAGGCAAGAAACAAAACCAAAAATAAAAGAACTTTAAAAAACATCATTCCAGATTTCAATGTGCTTACTTTATAGTACTTAACAAATGATGGCAGATGAATAGGAAATCTTTATTACTTTGGGTTCAAATGGTTTTCAGAATTATAGGGGATAGATGTTGCTTACTTGAAGGAATTCTCTACTTTCGAGAATCTCAGCAATTTCATTTTGTAGAGGCAAATAAATATTCTATAAAGTTGGGAGGCATTTACTATGGGCCAGGCATTGTTCTTAATGCTTTATAAAATATATATAGGTCCAGGCCAGGCGCGGTGGCTCACACCCGTAATCCTAGCACTCTGGGAGGCCGAGGCGGGAAAGATTGCTCAAGGTCAGGAGTTTGAAACCAGCCTGAGCAAGAGCGAGACCCCATCTCTACTAAAAATAGAAAGAAATTAATTGGCCAACTAAAATTATATAGAAAAAAATTAGCCGGGCATGGTGGTGCATGCCTGTAGTCCCAGCTACTTGGGGGGCTGAGGCAGAAGAATCATTTGAGCCCAGGAGTTTGAGGTTGCTGTGAGCTAGGCTGACACCACGGCACTCACTCTAGCCCGGGCAACAGAGTGAGACACTGTCTCACAAAAAAAAAAAAAAAGATATAAACTGGGCTAGATTCTTATCTAGGGGCCTTAGGTATTTCATCTCACTTAATCCTCACACCCTGTGAGGGAGCTTGTGGGAATTACCCTCATATTACAGACAAGGAACCTGGGGCATTGAGCAATTGAATTGTATGAGGTCATATAACTAATAAGCTAAAGCCATAGGATTTGAACCTGGGCATTCTGGTTCCAGAACTCAGGCCTCTAACCACCATACTGCCTCTCAAGTCATCATCATCACAGAGGTTAAGCATTCTACAGTGCTTTGTCCTGAGCATTCTGCTCTTGCCTGTGATTCAGTGTGGCATAATAAAGGAAAAGCTAAAGGAAAGTGAGAGAGCACTGTATTTAATACCTTAATCATTCACTTATTTACAAATTACTCTAAATAAGGGTGAATAAAAGTCTAACTCTTCAAGGAGTTGCTTTAGTTACAGTATGGATTTGGTTACAGATAGGGCCTCGAGAAGTTGGTTCCATTAAACCTCAGGCAAAGTACGCATCTTACTTTGGACCCTAAGCTGAAACACCACTACATATCAGATTTCAAACAACAGATTCAGTGGTTTAAGGAAATGAATAAGGTTCCTGCCTTCCCTTCTTCTCTCCTTCCTTCCTCCCCCCTTTTTTTTTTTTTTGAGACAAGGTCTTACTCTGTTGCCCAGGATAGAGTGCAGTAGTGTCATTATAGTTTACTGCAACCTCAAACTCCTGGGCTCAAGTGATCATCCTGCCTCAGCCTCCCTGAGGTGCTGAGACTATAGGTGCGTGCCACCATGCCTGGCTAATTTTTCTATTTTTTGTAGAGACAGGGTCTTGCTCTTGCTCAGGCTGGTCTTGAACTCCTGGGCGCTAGCTATCCTACCTCCTCAGCCTCTCAAAGTGCTAGGATTATAGGCATGAACCACTGTGCCTGGCCAAGGTTCCTTTCTTTAAATGCCAATTCTACTAATCTAAATTTGTGATGTATTGGTAAATATTTTATTCTCATAAATTGAGAAAATTTATTCTCATAAATTGCTGAAAAGCAATTAAAAAGTAAAATCACTAAGATTTTTACTATACCCAACACTGATACTGGAACTTGATTCAGGGGTTATTGAAAACAGGCTCATAGCTGGACTATACTATCAGATATATGACTAAGATGTATATATGAGGATGATTTGCCTAATTTGTACATTAGTACTGTAATATGTATGGTAGATTGTTGCAATAAATGGTCTCCAATAAATCACGTTTCCTCCTACCCACGTGACTTACACTGGGTAATGGTACATTGGCAAACATGGTGCAAGCAGGAGCTTGAAAAGCACTTGCAGTTTGAAGCTTATGCTCTCTGGCTGCTGGGAACTCTTGTACCACCATGTGAGTCATCTTAGCCAAGCGTGCTAAAGGCACATGGTCCAGCCAGCAGCCAGCACCTATCTCTAGACGTGTGAGTAAGGCAATGCTAGACCAATTAGCCCCCAGCTGACACACCTGCTGCTTGTAGCTGTATGAACAAGTATAGGCCAGAGCCCAAATTTCTGACCCACGGAATCAGAGTTAATTAAGACTGCGGTTTTAAGCTACTAAATTTTGGAAGTAGTTTGTTACCTAGCAAAGGACAATCAGAACAGTACATAAAAGTTAAGGAAGGTTAACTATTGTAATAAATAGGCTCCTAAATATATAATGGCTTAACACAATAGAAGTTTATCTCTTGCTCATATAAATAGTCCAAGGAGGCTTCATATTGGTGTTAGGGGGCTCTGCTCTATACAGTCACGCAAGGACTCAGGATGTCAGTCTTTGCCATCTTCCACGTGTGGTTTCCAGGCATTGTCAACCAGATAGCAGGAGCGACAGCATGAAGACAGCAAATGGGAATTTTATTGGGCCCAGCCAAGAAATAGGATATCTCTCCTCTACCCACATTCCACAGGCTAGAAGGCAATCACATGACCAAGCCTAAGTGCAACAAAGGAGCAGTTCTGTGCCTAGGAAGATGAGGAAAACAGCACACAAACAACAGATTGATGCTACAAAATTGCATTGACTTTTTTAGGAAATAAGGATCACATCTGCCAGTTGCAGAATGGCATAATGGGAACACAGGCTGAGGGCTGGGAAGATCTGGGTGGGACTTTAGTTCCACACTTATTAACTAGGTAACCTCAGAAAATTACCTAATCCATGTAGATACTCATTTCATCTACAAGATAAGGAAATTACTGTTTTCATTGGGTTGCTGTGAGCACTAAATGTAATTTCATCTCTACACTTGGTAGAGTATCTGGTACGTAAGTGTTCAAAAATGGTAGTAATTAGCATTACTAAATTGAATGGTAAGAAAATCAAAAAAGGAGCGAATTTATCAGAAGGATAAGACATGCGGTAGATCTCAACATCACAGGAAGACCTGTGAACTGGAACCTCTTTCAGGACTTCAGAGATGATGGAAAGTCTTTTTTTCTTTCTCACGTTATATGCCCACTTATATTCTTTGCTTCCTTCTTTCCAAAGTGTTTTGGAATTTAACTTTTACAATTAGATATCTTCGCTAATCAGCCTCAATACTCAAACCATATTATTGTATCCAAATCAGACTTTCAATTTTCACAGATGTGCCAAATTGTCTTTTCCTAAGATGGGCACCACAATATCCCATCCCACATGCTCTTCTAACCATATAACAGACACTCCTTCCATCAGGTGGTGAACTTCTCTCTTCTCCCTGTGAACCTAGGAAGATCTTCATATCCTCCTTGCCCAACAGGGGTACGGTGGAAGTGACTCTATGTGATCTGTGAGACAAGATCATAAAAGTCATATACTTGCTCTCTTGGAACCCAACCACCACACTGAAGAAGTAGCTATGTGGACATGCTATGTGTAGGTGTTCCAGCAAAGAGCCCCCACTGAGGTCCCACTGACAGCCAACATCAACCACAAGATGTGAGTGAGCCTTCAGTTGACTCAGCCCCTATCTGGTGAGTCACTGCCAGCTCCAGTTGCTACTGCAAGGAGCAAAGATGAGCTGTCACTGCCAATTCCAGGCCAAACTGCAGATTTGTGATTAAAATAAATGATTGTTGTCATTCTAAGCCACTAAGGGGTGCTTTTTTATGCAGCAAAAATAATTGGAAGAATAAATATGACATTATTAAATTAATAACGCTTTGACTTTTTGTACACGTGGGTATGGATAAGCAAAAATGTGAATGAATATGAATACAGTGGAATATTTTGAAGCAGTCAGAAGGATGAATTAGATTTATACTCAGCAATATAAAAAGAGCTCAAAAACATTATAGAGAAAAAATTAATCATCAGAATAATATACATTCTAAGAAAATATTCAAAGAAATGTATTTTTCAAAGATTCATAAAATATAATTAAATATATAGAAGGTAGATCAGAAGGATAGGTATTAAATACACTAGGGTGTATATTTAATTGACTATGTGACTGGGAATGGGAATAAAGGGAGAAAATTTTTAAAAAATTAAAAAAAGGAGAGTGTTATGTAATTACTACACTTGATTCTTATTTCCTTCTGAGCACACAGCTAAGATCTATTTCTCAGCCTCCTGTGCAGTTAGGTGTGGCCATACCTAACCAATGGAATGTGGGCAGCAGTGATGTATGTTATCTCTAACATATCTTTGCCCCTTAAGCAAAGGAAAAATGGCCTTGACAACTAATAGTTACCAAGATAGGCCACATCCTACTCTGGGTAATGAAACAAACCTTCACGAATTTAAAAGAATTGAAATTGTAATAAAGAGAATGGTCTGAAAAAGGGTAAAAACGTTTTCTGTCTCTGCAAACCCCCCTCACCTTTTTTGAGAACTAAAACCTACATCCTTGTCTCAGGCCAGTGGTCTGAGGGGCAGGGGAGCGTCCTTCGTTCTTTGTGCCATAGGAGATGGCTGGGAGGAATAGCCCCGTGGTGGAGGTCACAAGACTGTTTTAGCCAAAGATGGGATCATGGGATTAATCAGAACATGTAAAAACTCTGTACTTCTGCTCAGAAATAGGATGCTGGTACTTTGAGACACGAGTCTGCCAACCTCCTCACTCACTGGCAAATTAATAAACTTCTCTTTCCTTCTCCTCAAACTACTTGTCCTCATTCGTCTGATGCAGCCTTGGGGACAAGTGCCAAACTTTCGGTAACAAAATCGCAAAAAATAAATTACCTGCCCATAATGGAATCCAACTAACAGAAAGATACCAGGAAAATCTTAAAACAGTTGGAAATTAAACAACACACCTCTAAATAATCCAATGGCCAAAGAGGAAGTCTCAAAGGAAATTTAAAAATATATTGAAGTAAATAAAAATGAAAATGTAACATATAAAAAGGTTTGGGATGCAACTAAACCAGTGCTTACAGAGAAAGTTATAGCACAGAATGCTTATATTAAAAAAGAGGTCTGGAATCTATAACAAAGCTTCCACCTCAAGAAACTAGAAGAGCAAAATAAACCTAAAGCAAACAGGAGGAAGGAAATACTGAAGAGTAAAAAATCAGTGAAATCCAAAACAGAAAAACAACAGAGAAAAATCAAAACAAAAGCTTGTTCTTCGAAAATATCAATAAAACTGACAAACCTCTAGCAAGGCTGACAAAAGAAGGGGAGGAGAGGAAAGTGCAGAGAGGAGGAGAAAGAGTGGGGAGGGGAAAGGGGAAGGAAAGAAAGATACCAGTTGCCAATACCAGGAATGAAAACGGTGATATCTCTACAGATCCAGCAGCCATTAATAGGATAGTTAAGGAGATACTACGAACAACTCTGTGCATATAAATCTGACAATTTAGATGAAATGGGCCAATTCCTCAAAAGTTACAAATTATAAAAAACTGACCCAAGATGAAATAGATAACAGGAATAATCTCATAACTACTGTGAAGTAAAATGAAATCTTAAGCCCCACCCCACCCAGCTGACCGGTGGACCACTCTTGGTCGAGGGCACCCCGCCCTAACGCTGAGTTGCCGGCCATGAGAAGGGAGGCAGGCAGGCATCACGATGAGGTCAGACATGCCTTGTCATGCCCGCCTCCCTTCTTGGAGATACCCTTTTGTAGCTAATAGGCCTAAGGCTATATAGGACAAAGCTTAAACCACACCTGCAGGTGTATGTCCGGTAGTTTGTCTCTGCTTAACAGACTTATTTAACTTAAAAACATTCCAAGCCTTTAGACAAAGCTTCATTTCTTTAACCAATTACAAATCAAAGAATCTTTAAACCCACCTCTAACCTGTAATTCCCTGCTTCAAGATGACCTGCCTTTTCAGGCCAAACCAATGTACACCTTCCACATATTGATTTATGACTTTACATGTAATTCCTATGTCCCTGAAATATATAAAACCAAACTAACCCAATCATAGTGGGACCACTTGCTCAAGGCTTCTTGGAAGTGGCCTTCTGGGCCATGGTCACACATACTCAGCTCAGAATAAACCTCTTTAAATTATTTTACAGAGTTAGGGCTTTTTTTTTTCCCATTGACACTACTGAAGGAATTGAATTAGTGGTTTAAAACGTTTTGATAAATCTCTAGGCCCAGATGGGTTCACTGCTGAATTATAACAAACATTAAAAGTATTAATAATGGTAATTTTACACCATCTCTTCCAGGAAACAGAAGAGAAGGGAACAACTTATAAGTGAGTTTAGCAGAGTTGTTTTGTTCAAATGCAAAAAAAAAAAAAATCAATCTTATTTCTATATATTAGCAATGAATATGTTGAAGCTGAAACTAGAAACACAAAACCCTTTAAAATTGCTCCAAAAGAATAAAATACATCAGCATAAATCTAACAAACCATGTATAGGATTTGTATGGAGAAAACTACAGCATTCTGACAAAAAAATTTTTGACAGACCTAAATAAATAAACAAACTGTGTTTATGGATTGACTGAAAGATGATTCAACATATTGAAGATGTCAATTCTCTCCAAATTGATTCATAGACTCAATGCAATTTTAATCAAAATCTCAGAAGGATTTTTTACAGATATAGAGAAACTATTTTCAATATTTATATGGAAATGTAAAAGAAAAAAGAAGAAAGAAAGAAAAGTTGGTAGAATCAAACTATCCAATTTTCTAATCCTATATAGTTATACAGTAATCAAGGCAATGCAATACTGGTGGAGGGACAGATACACAGGTCACTGGAGCAGAAAACTGTCCCAAAATAGACCCACGCTAATACAGCCAACAGATTTTGACAAAGGGCAAAACCAACTCAAAGGAGAAAGGGTGGTTTTTTTCAACAAGTGGTGTTAGAGTACTGTACGTTCTTGACTTGAACTTCATACCTTTTTTGAATCACAAAAATTAATTCAAAATGGACTATAGAGCCACATGTGAAGAGTAAAACCATAAATCTTTTAAAAGACAACATTGGAGAGAATCTTTATGACCTAGAGTTAGGCAGAGTTCTTAGACGATGCCAAGATCATGATCCATAAAAGAAAAATATCAATAAATCAGACTCAATCAAAACCAAATCCAAGACTTATGTTCATATTTTGTCTCCCTTTTGAATTTTGTCAATTCTTCTTTATTTTGCCTTTTTCAACTTGCAAAGAATAAAACTGCCAATGTGTCTTTTACAAGTAAATGTTCTTCAGGTATCCTAGAATGGCTACAGGATAACTCTGTGACTCGCTCCTTCATCTTACAAAAAATAGAGAACAGAAATAATTAGTTTTGTTTGGTATTTCCAAATTTTAACTAACTTTAAATTATTTTAAAAAGCTCTTTTTAGTTTTCCAAATGTAGGTTAAAATAACAAAATCTGAGAAATCATCAGAGAAATTTTAAAACATGATTTAATAACAGAAAAAAACCTTTGAATCTTAACGAAATGGAGCTTTTCAGGAGATCCTAAGCTTTTGAATCTTAAAAACCTGCTAAGACAAGACAATCTTCAGGTGAAGACTGCTAACCCAAGACCCTCAGATTGAAGAGATGGTGGCCCAAAGTAGACAGTCTCTTCACAACATGGCTAAACAAGATTAATTTTCTGATATCTCTGCTTTTCTTATTTTCTCGCCTTACTGCTAAATTCCTGTTATTGTACTTTGGTGCCCCCTAGCAATCACCTAAAGGCTTCATAGAATCCTTTCACAAATTCTTGCTGTTATGTTTTCATTCTCCCATTATCTTTCTTTGCTATGTAAGAAAAGGCAAATCCTCATTTGTTCTTCTCATTTCATAGCTCCTGCTCTAAATCTAATTAAGTGCTAATTATTTTCACCTATCTGACCACCTCACCAATAAAAATTTAACAGTTGTAACTTTTAATACCTCAGACAGCTGATTTCCTTCTGTAAGTCCCTTCTCCTATTTGAAGTTTCTTCACATTTGTTAGTCCCTACCATCAGCCTTTTAAAACTTGGAACCTGACCTCAAGTCAACAAAAATACTTCTGGTGAAATTGTTACAGCACAGTTTACTAGGAGTGGGAACAAATACTGAGTCTGTCCTTTTAGCAATATCAGTTGGTTCTTTTCAGATTCTCTAGCCTAATTTGCAAGAACTATTTACCTTCATTCTAGAAATCTGTTCACCTCAAGGGACAAGTAGTTGGATCATACCATTGTGACAAATATTACTTACACTCTCAGTACAGTCTACCCAACATTTCTGCACTGCTTCTTTCCAATCACAGTTTGTGGAATGCAGCTAAAACAGTACACAGAGGAAAATTTATAGCATTCTATACAAACACTTTCAAAAAATAAAAGCAGAAGGAACACTTCTCAACTCTTTTTAATGAGCCCTCCACTACCCAGAAACCAAAACCAAAGATACTGCAAGAAAACTCCAGACCATGTCCCTCATGGACATATATGTAAAACATCTTTAACCAAATATTAGCAAATTGAATCCAGAAATACACAAAAGATTGGATCAACAGTCAAAAATCAATCAATGAAATTCATTCTATCAGCTTATTAGAGAAGAAAAATCATACGATCACTTGAATTGATGGAGAAAAAGCATTTGACCAAATTCAACATCCATTCATGATAAATCCTTTTAGCAAATAATAGTCAAAGGAACTTCCTAAATTTTCTAATGGTCCCCTACAAAAATCCTACAACTAATATTAACAGTAAAAGACCAAATGCTTTCCTTTTAAGTTCGAGACCAAGGAAGATTCTCAGTGTTCAATACGGCTATTTGTATCATATCATATCATATCGTATCATATCATACTTGATGTCCTAGCCAATGTTGATGGCTGCTTTCACGCTAAAACAGAGACCCTGTGACCTGCAAAACCTAAAATATTTACTATCTGGCCCTTTACAGAACAAGTTTGCTTACCTTTCCTCTAGAAGACAGAAGATCTCTGTAACTTTGGGTTAGCCAAAGATTTCTTAGATTTGACACAAAAGCATGATCCAAAAACATAAAATGGACTTACATCAAAATTTAAAACATCTGCTCTTTGAGAGACACTGTTAAGAAAATGAAATGACAAGACAAAGAGTAGGAGAAAATATTTGCAAACCATATTTTTGATAAAGGATTTGTAGCAAGAATATACAAAGAATTCTCAAGACTCAATAAGAAACCATACAACCCAGTTTTCAAAAAATGTGCAAGAGTTGAACAGACACTTCACTAAAAACAATATATATGGATGGCAAAGGACAATATGAAAAAATACTCAACATCATTTGTCATTGGGAAAATGGAAATGTAAAACACAATAAAATATACTGTATATCATCAAAACAAAACAAAACAGAAAAAAACATTAAAACCCCAGACAATACCAAATTCTGGCAAGGATGTGAATCACCTGGAATTTTCATACATTGTTGGTGTGAATGCAAAGTGGTACAGCCACTTTGAAAAACTGCTTGACAGTTTCTTACGTAACAACCAGAAATCTCACTCCTAGGAATGTACTCAAGAGAAACACAATCTTCCATCCACATAAAAACCTCTAGGTGAATGGTAATAGCAGCTTTCATCATCATCACTAAAAACTGGAACCAACCCAAATCCCCTCCAACTAGTAAATAAACGAACAAACCATGGTACATTCATACAATGGATTACCACTCAGTAATTAAAAGGATTAAACTACTGATACATACAACAACATGGATGAATCTCAAATGATTATGTTAAGTGAAAGAAACTGGGCTTCTGGAATGTCTGATTCTCATTCATATTCAGGCTGTTTGTATAATTTGTAATCTTTATTGCTTGCTGCATATTTTCCTTGAAAAAGTATTTAATGGAGGTCTCCTAAAGCTTGGGATGAGCCCTCTTCCAGAGAGATCTTGCTGTGCTCCTGCAAAATTCAGATTTTGAGCAACCTTGGCCCACCCAGCTATGTATACTTGAGAAGCTCATCTTCAGGAAAGCAGATCTGCACAGACTTTCCAGGGAAATTGTCAATTTCTACAAGCAGCACCCAAGGTAGTCAACCATAGCTCATCACAACATTTGGTAAGAGGGAGCTCAGTCTAGATCTCACTCCTCCTTACCTTCTGAATGTTACACCTTTTTAACCCAGTTTCATGTTGGTAGGGTCTCTTGCAAACATCCCGTCTTCAGTGGGCTCTGTTTGGCTTAACAAGGGCATAGAAATAGCAGACAAGGGTTTGCAGTATCAGCAACAGCCATCTCAGCACAGGTAGCTTTTTGTTCCAATATTCCATTTCCCTCCCTGGTTATGGGCTTTTATCTAAAAAGTGGCCAGGGACTTCCTCAGACCCCACTATAGTTCCTCCCAATTCTACTCCTTGGTACTCATAATCCTCAATGATCTGTCTTCAGATAGTTATAATCTCCATATCTCCAGATAATAACTTTATATTTCTGCTTCTTGGTTCACAGACTCTAATGTCCAACATTCTCCCATCTCAAAAAGATAATATCTCATATACTATTCTTACCTCCTTGTCACAATCCCAATTTGTTAGTCTTATTATTAATTAGCTTACTGAGTACCAACTATGCGCCCGGCAATGTTTTAGATCCCATGGATACAATAGTATCAAAACTAACAGTTTCTGACCTCACAGTGCTTATATTCCGGAAGAAGAGTGACAACAAACAAACATAAAATTTGTCAGGTCAGTGTTACAGAAACAAACAGTACAGTAGAGTAGGGGAAACAGGGAATGCAGGGGGGAGGGCAGACTGATGGGCTGGTAAGATGTTCTTATTTTGTATCGGATAGTTACAGAAGGGCCAAAGACACAAAGGAAGTGAAAGAGGAAGCCTGTGGATACCTGGAGGAATTGTCACAGGCATAGGGAAGAACAAGTGTCCAGGCCCTGGTGCAGGGTCTAGCTTACCTGGCATATTCTAGGAACAGCTTCAGGGCAACAAGGGAGAGAACGGAAGAAGATGGGCTAGAGGTGGGAATGGCATGCACGCTCAGACGCTGGAGGGTCTTTTAGGTCATGGTAAAGACCTTAGCTATGCCTCTGAGTAAGATGAAAGCCATGAGGGATTTTTAGCAGAGGAGCAACATGATTTGACATTACACTTGTTAGCTTATAACTTGACCACTATCCCTTGATCCATCAACTTCAGACAAGAATGTTCATTATAGCATTATTTATAATAGTAAAATACTGAAGGAAATATTCAACCACAGGCATTAAAGATATTACGGCACAACTATGAAATGCAGTACTATACAAATACAAAAAATGATAAATGGAATGTGAGAAAAGTGGTAGTAAAACAAGTTCCTGCAACAAATATTCATTATTTTGCAGTGGGAAAAATTTTATTCTAAAACATCCAAAAGATGAATTATTAGAACTACAAATTAAAATAGCCTTTTTCTTTGCTTACCTTTAAGCTCAAAACAATTATATGCAGCCCACTTCAGCTCCTATGATGATAATCAAGACTGAATATTAACTAAGTGACATGTACGTGGCTAACAAGTCTCTAGACTGAACCACTGCCATTCAGTAAGGGCTTAAAGAGAACAGGCCTACATGCCTTGAGGTACTGTTTTATTCTGCACAATTTCCCCTCTTACCTGAACACAGTAACACTGATATAACTTTGCTTGTCTGCTTTTTGACAGTAAATCTATGCACTTACCTTTAAGGATTTTCAAAAGACAAGAAACTTTTAGTAGGTAAGAAATCGTGGTCAACAGGATTTGGAGAACATACACGCAATGGGCAGCCATTAGGAATGAGTAGCCAAACACAGAGATGGCCCAGGACCATCCCGGTAGCATTCTCTAGTGTTTCTAGGACAGGTCTCTGTTCTAGTTGTCAAGTGCTGTGTAACAAACTAGCCCAAACTCAGTGGGATGACAATAATCATGTATTATCACCTCTCACACTTGTGGGGGTTGACTGGATTCAGCAAGAACCCTGAGGTTCTTACTCAGGGTCTCTCATCTGGTCGTAGCCAGATGGCAGCTGGGGCCAGAGCCGTCTCGAGGGCTTTCTCACTCACGTGTTTGGCAGTGGACACGACCTGGGCTTTCTCACAGCATGGAAGCTTGGCTCCGTGGAGAAGTTTCCTGAGTGAAAGCCAGGTAGAAGCTGTATTGTCTTTTCTAAGCCTTGGCAGTCACACAGCATTGCTTCTGAAGTATTCTACTAGTCGGAAACAAGTTACTAGGGTCAACCCATACTCAAAAGGAGTGAAATTGAGATTTTACCTCTTGATGGGAGAAGTATCAAAGAATTTGTGGGCATGATTTAAAATCAGCTAAGTTCCTGGCCAGAAATTATTCACGATTCACCCCTCCCAAGATTCCTTAAAGTCCTCCATTTTACAACATCAGGCTTAGGCTACAGCACCGGGACCTTGGCGTGCATGCTGGCTCTGGGTGCAGAAGCAGCTCCTGAGGCATAGCTTCTTGAGTACCCTTCTTCACCGTCTGAGGTACCGTAAACTGAAGAGACGAGTTATCTACCCTCCATTCACCCAATGTAGGACAGAAGTTGAGAGAACCATGTACCTCTTTCAAGAAGAGGGAAAGGGGGAGACACACAGCAGCCCCTCATCCACAGCATCTCTACAGTCCTCCCGGCCTCAATTCTGTTCTCTGGGAACGAGTCTCCAGTTTCTGCCTGTCCCTCTCAGCTCTTGGTGCTGCCATCTGAATTATTTATTCTACTAAAAAAAAAAGTAGCTGGTGTTTGTAGTTGATTGGTGTTTTCTTCCAGTCTGTATAAATTTGGGGTTCAAAGGACTTTGTTCATTTTGCATTGTTTCTATCCCTGTTAGTCTAGGCTGTGGCCTGTCTGCCAATATAATCCTCTTAAAAATCTGTGGTTTACTATGGATCTTATTGGGGATTCATTCCATTAGACAAAAGTCAAACCCACAAATCTTTTTGGTACAAGCCTTCTCTACTTTGAGCTCCTTGTGATGCTGCTTTGGGAGAATGGCATCAAGGTGCTTAGAAGCCTTATTTATTTATTTTTTTAATGAGAGGATCTGTGAGGCACACTCTTAGCAGGCCATTGCCTTTTTGAAAGCGTCCTTGAGGCTCCACTTTAAATCTGAGGTCTTCCAGTCACATCCTTGGCTTCATCTTCAGAGCATGTTTTCCTGGAGCATGTTTCCCAGGATTCGATCTCTCGACAGAAGCCATTTCTTAATTTTAGTGTCATCCATCTGCTATCTGGACAGGCCAAGAATGAGAAAGTTTTATTTTAAAAAAAAATCAAGTCTTAGTTCCTTTATTTAATAGTTCTTTCTTTAGTTTAACTTTCTTCTTTCTCATTTTATTATAGGTAGATGGAAGAAGGAATGTGGCCTTCAACAATCTGCCTGGAAATCTCAGTAGCTAGACTTTGAATTACTAGGTACATTTCTTATTTTCCATGGTATCAAAAACTTTGTCGTCACGTAGCAAGGAACTCGTTTCCTTCAAATTCCAGTAACACTTTCCTCATTTTCCTTTATGCTCTAACAGTCCCCTTGAGACCCACTGGCCTTGTCAACAGTTTCCTCAAGGCTCTTCCAATTTTTACCTGCCTAGTCTCAAAGCCAATGCCATGTTTTAGGTTTCTGTAATGGCAGCACCCTAACTCAGGTATCAGAATCTGTTCTGAGAATCTATGGGTTCATAACAAAGCACCCTTTTGTCTCTCCCAGTCCCACACTCCCACTGGCATCAGCTAGGTGATTTCCACTTGGGTCTCTCATGCAATTGCAGTCAGATGGTGGTTAGGGTTGGGGTTGGTGTTCCGAAGGCTTCCTTACTCACTCAACTGGTGGTTAGGGTGAGACCTCAGAGAGGGCTGTTGGCTTTGACACCCACATGTGGCCTCTTCGCAAAGCCTGGGCTTCCTTGCAGCATGGTGGCTGTATACTGAGAACAATCATTCCAAAAGAGAGCAAGGCAGAAGCTATACTGCTATTTCTAACCTAGACTCAGAAGTCAAAAAGCAGCATTTCCGCTGCATTCTATTATTCATGAGGAAGAAAAGTAGATTCCACTTTTTCTTTTGAGTATCATCACAAGATTTTTATGGACATCTATAAAAACCTCATAGCCTCTGTTGTTTTTAGAGCCACAAAGCCATTTGAGTAATGTCAGGCTCACAACTGAGGAAAGCAGTGTGGGATAGTAAAGAATTCGAGATAGAGAGCACACCTAGGTTCTCATGCTCGACTTACTGTTCATTTTCAGTGTGACCCTGCACAAACCACCTGACCTCTCTGAGCCTCAAATGCTCCATCTGGTTCTAAGACTGTATAGTCAATTACCAATAAAGGGAGTTAGTACAAGTATAGCTGATGAGAACATGCTTTCCTTTTAAGAGCAACATAAATGGCAGTGGGGGATATTAACACTGAACTGACTGATCATTAAGGGAGTTGGTGACCCATTTACTTTTTTACTGAACCACTCGTGGCCTCTCCAAGTGTAACTATTTGTAGAAAACTTTTTGAAAATTTTAAAACATACACTGTTTTCTGGATGAAAACACTTCCCTAGCTTGTGACCAAGGACACTGTGAGGCAATGATGTCCTAGAGTTGTTGGGGATATATATCCTTTGGTTTACAAAGTAATCAACTTAAATTAGCCTCTCCAGGATCAGGTTGAAGACTCCTCCTCATCACAGTATTATCATGTTGGAAAAGCATAAATGCTATCTGGGAAATTCCATACATATATATTGAGTGCCTTCTAAGTGTAAGTGACTGAGATAGGTATATACATATTTAACTTCCACCTTCTGACTTAAAATCTACTACATGGGATCAAACAAGTATGTAAATAAAGGCATGCTAGGTGTGATTAAGTTTTTACAAATTATTATTAAGAGGAGGGTTCACAATAGGTTAGCACAATCGAAAGCAGCTTGCTGTAAGAAAAAGTGTTTTGCAAAGGCCTTACAGAAATGGTAGGATAGTTACAAGCATAGATGTGAGGAGAAAATAATCTAGACATTCATTACCTTGGATTACTACAAAGGTCTGGTGAAAAAATAGCATATGATTTTGTTTAACTGGGGCTTTTGTTTAACTGGGAAACAAAAGTATATGTGACTGAAAAAGAGTTTTGTTACACTATTAAGAGTATTTCAAATGTGAGGTGTTAAAAGCTTCTAGGCTCAACTACAAATTAAGTACCTGTAAAAGAGTAAAAATTTAGCCCTATTTCCTCTTCAAATTGACCTACAACGTAGGGCCTGGCTGCTCCCTTCATCCAGACTTGAGGTTTGCACTCAACCTGCCTTTGGAAATAGAGAGTTCCCAAGATCCTTGACATCTGTCCTCCCCATTAGTTTAAGCTCTAGGCTTCTCATGACCAAGAAAGCATTCTATCTACCGTAAGGCAGCTTCACTGGTCATCTCCACCAAGACAAAAAGGGTTTGAAACTCTTGATACCAGGTTATTTCCTAGACTAATATCTCATAAACCTTTGCTTTGTAACCTCTCTATAAGCCTCTGGTGGCATACTCTCAAGTTTCTAGACCGAGGAATGCTGATAATCATAAACATAATCTCAGTTCCGTCACCTACCAATAGTTTGCTCTTGGGCAAATCACTTAGTCTCCCTAAGTTTTCTCACCCTATGAAGATGAGGATAAACATCCCTTTCTGACTGGGTTGTTGTAAAGACAAAATGAGAAGATAATTGTGCTTAACATGATAGCTGGCACACAATGAGTACTCCAAAATGAGAGCTATCACTGCCATCAGCATAATCTCATTAACACAAAACTTTGATAGAAGAACAGTATCAAAAGGCTGATGTGAATAGCTTGATTAATAATTTTACTTTTATCATCATTAGGTGTGGTCAACTTATGCCCCTGGCATTAGATGACTCCACAAAGTTTTATTTTATATTGAATTATATTCCTTTCTTTTTAATTAATAATTTCAGAGATATTGGTGAATAAGTTCTTTCACACAACACTTTAACAGATATTAACATGCTGGAAAAAATACCACAATGATGTTTCTAAAAATTCAGTCATTGACTTAAATATTTACAGGTAAGTACTGTGTGCCAGAATCTCTTTTAGGTTCTGGGACACAGCGATGAACAAGACAGAAAAGATTCCCAATGTCACGGAGTCCACATTCTAGTAGGAGAAGAAAGATAATAAACAAGCAAGCAAACATGAGGAGGTCAGACAATGGTAAGTGCTAAGAAGAAAATGTAACAGGGAACAGGATGAAGAACAATGGGGTGGTCATCTTCTTTACACAGAATGATCAGAGACAGTATATTTTATAAAGACAGAGTGGTCAGAGAAGGCCTTTCTGAGGAAGTGACATTTATGCAGAGATCTGAATAGAGAAATAACTAGCCAAATGAAGATTTGGAAGAAAAGCATAAAAATTATATATAAAAAATAGGCCGGGCGTGGTGGCTCACGCCTGTAATCCTAGCACTCTGGGAGGCGGAGGCGGGTGGATAGCTCAAGGTCAGGAGTTCGAGACCAGCCTGAGCAAGAGCGAGACCCCCGACTCTACTATAAATAGAAAGAAATTAATTGGCCAACTAAAAATATATGTAAAAAATTAGCGGGGCATGGTGGCGCATGCCTGTAGTCCCAGCTACTCGGGAGGCTGAGGCAGAAGGATCGCTTGAGCCCAGGAGTTTGAGGTTGCTGTGAGCTAGGCTGATGCCACGGCACTCTACAGCCCAGGCAACAGAGTGAGACTCTGT
>CAUYRT010032824.1:0-40868 GCA_963574885.1 Lepilemur ruficaudatus
GGACACTCCAGGTGAGGAAGAGGAAAATAAGGAGGTGTTGTCACCTTGGAGAACAGCAGCTGGACACTGGAGCTGTGGATGAAGGTCAGGTCATCAGGAGCAGAAACGGGGTTCTGGGAAGACTGGGACTTGAGTATGGCAGAAGGGTGGTGTGGTTGGTGGGGGTGCCACAAACATTCGGGTGCAGATGTCTTCATAACAGAATGTCTTACGCTGTTATGGGTAGGTGCCCAATAATGCTATTGCTGGATCGAATGGTAATTCTAATTTTTAGTTCTTAGTTTTAATTCCCCATTTTTTTCCAGCCTGATGTCTTGTTTTAAACCCTCTGACCAGACATTAAATTTCCATGTGTGGCTAATACCGCTAGCCACACATTTACTTTCCACTATGGATTTGTGTTCCCACAACTGTTTTATCTTCAGGGAGTTCTCTTACCTTTTTGAAAGCTTAGCCATTTTAAGAGCATGGTTTTAATGTTCTATACAGAATTCTAGGCTAAAATTTTAAAAGATATTTCTCTGGTATATTGCTGGAACCAACAGAAGAGTTTTTGTTTATTTTAAAAATAATATTGTCTTTACACTTAATATCTGAGGTCTGTGCATTCTTAACCTCAGTTATTTCCTCTCTAAAACTGAACATCCATAAAACAATACCTACACAAACTCAAAAGGTTCATAGAATTTAAAACTTTTTATATATCATCAGTACCTATTGAGTACTCATTTTGGGGGAGAATCAAGAGTTATCAATTAAACTTGGCTTTAAAAAAGACTCTAATTACTAGCACTACGTTCTTTAACAAGAGCATTCTATTTGTCTAAGACTTTCACTTATTTGTGTATTTGTATAAGTGACATATATCAATCTAGTATACCAGTACCCATGTTTTGCATAAAGACTTGCTATGTTATCTATATCCAGAATATTTACTAAAATCAGTAATGAAATCTTGCTATATTACATGCCATACCAGTTAGATAATATTTGAGTGGAAAGAGATATATGGCAGACAGATAAATGAATAAATATTAAGGAAACTAATAAATAATGTATTAAAAATAAGTGTTATTGAGTACTTAGTGCTGAGAATATAGTATGAATCATATAGTCAGGAATACACAGAACTAAGCTAATAATTACATTATAGCATAATGAGTTTTATAATATGAGCATGTTTAGAGTGCTTTGGGAGCATGCAGGAAGGATATTTATTTATTTAGGTAGGTTTCAAGGAAGGCTTTCAAGAGTAGTTAACACAAGCCAAAAGAGACCTAAAAAATAAGACATTAAAAGAGGTACAGGGTGCTCCACACAAAAGAAATGGAAAACCGCTGTCAGAGACATGAGAAACATGATATATTTAGAGACTTGAAAGATATTCCATTTCTCTGGACCACAGAATATGTATGAAAGACTAGCCAGAGAAAACACTGGAGAGACAGACAAGGATGTCAGATGCTACAGTATAGTTTTTGCCTTGCTAAGGACTTTGGACTTCACTGTGGAGAGTCCTTGAAAGCCTGCAAACAAGGCAGTGACCACAAAGAATAAAGATTTACTGGAAGGTGTTATTAGCATTTAACAAGTTGCTGAAGATGGATACAAGCTATAATTTTTCTTTTCTGATAAATAGGTCCTCAGGCTAATGCTGTGGCCCCAGGGATTTTTTCATCTCCCGTGTACTCAAATATGTAAGTATCTAAGAAAATTAATCCATACAGTGCTGTTCACAAGCAAATGATTACATTCTTGTAGTTGTACTTCTATTTAGTGAAACTTAGTCTTTTGGAAACTTTCAGCACTAAATTTTAATTGTAGAAAGTAAATCTTTGTCCTCCTCTTTCTTTATCTCCCTATCCCCCCATGTGATTCTATACTCTCCCTATATTCAGAGTCTTCATGCCACTTTCAAGTGTATTCCCATTATGTCCTCTCCTCATAGCTTCCCATGATCTGGATTTATCCTTTTGCTTTTCTCCCCTTTGAATCATTAACCATTTCTTATGTCTTTTGAAGTTATTCACTTCCCATAGATGGTAAAATAGTTTACTATACAATATTAATGACATAATCAGTTATTCCCCTCCTAAAGTGTATTTGAACTTTAATCTAAAATAATGTTCTTGAAAGATGAAAATTGCAAGCTCTTGCAAGAGACTTTTTTTTACTCCCAGAGAATTTTCATTCCTCAAACGTTGGTAACCACCTAATCTGTTGAAGTTTGTATGTTTTTCTCAACTCAAGGAGAGGGAGAGAGACTGTAAGTTTCAACTCAATGCCATCATCTTTTTTAAAAAAATCAACAAACTAAATTAGGTCCAGGACAGACTATACAAACCCCAAATTCCTATGAAAATGGCCAGGTAAATTTAAGCGGTGTGTGGTGGCAAATAGTGTTGACATTTTCAGACCAAGCTTCCTGGAGGAAGGATCTTGACTTTGGGACTGATGGATGTCAGTTTGTGTGACTTTCTGACTGTTTATAGGCTGCATAGCAGTGTAATCGATGCAGAAGAAAGGAAGTTGACTAGTCTAAGTTCAAAGTAATAAAACAAGTTGGAAGAATGGTAACCACATGCAGATAATGACCATTTTTATTTGTTGTATAAATACATTTTTTATTTATTAGAAATATATATACCTTCCTCTTTAAAAACAGGGTAGAAGAGGCTCATAACAAAGCCTTAATTTCTGTATTTTTATAATAACTTTCCCTACCCAAGAATACAGAATGACGAATTGCTTGAATTTTTCAAAGCACACACTTTGGATATTCTTTCATTAAAAATCTTAGTCAGCTAAAATGAAGCTTCTTCACCACTCCTCCTAAATTCAAAGGGATAAGATACTTTTACTTGCACACTCATCCAGCCTAACATCAGATCAAACTACAAACAAAACACTACTAATGGGACTATCTGGTCTGGCTCTGCCTCTCAAACACATATCACATTCCTCATGTTCTGATTTAACTCCAAGTTCCATAACACTTCACTGTGGAAGCATCACATCTATTCCGTCATTAACCTCCTTTCTCCTCCCTTATCTCTATTGTGAGCTCTCTGGGTTTTTATTTCTTTTTTTAAATGTTAATACAAAGGACATACACAGAATGATTTCTAAAATAAAGATAAAAATTCAGGACCAAGGGAATGAAGAGAGAGCAAATATGATAGCAGTGGGAGTAAAGAGAGCTGTAATAATTAAGCATAGTATTTAAATAATGAGTTAGTTTTTATTATTTGGAGGGAAGGTGTAAGGAGTGACAGAGTAAAGAAGGCAATAAGTCTACCACCTTGAAGACTCTGTTTAGAAACTTGTAGTTTCTTTATTGGGTGACAGTCTGATGGTTTGGAGGGGGGAATGTTATGGCCAAATTAGCATATATAATATGTACAATTATTGGGTATCTATAATAATTAAAAGCAAAATAATAAATTTTTGACCATAAATAATACCTCAATGATCAACCTTTCTTTACAGACAACAGAGCGTCCTACAAAACTGCTTGCAAGAAAAAGTATGTATCATAAAATTCACTGTTAAAGCAGCATATTAGTCATACTCTCTAATGTGTCATAGTAGAAAAAAATTGTGAATTAGGTAACTAGGAGTCATCTATTGATATTTGTCAGCCCCCTTCTTTGCCCTTTTCTAGGAAGTTCACTTTCAGTTAATTCTTAGATTTTACTGTGGTTCAAAATTATTATCAAGTTGGCACTTCCAAGAGGGGTCTCATGGGTATAGAATGGTAGAGCATTAACAGATCTAGCCATCATAGGAACAGCATCAAATTCCACAAATCTATTCTACAATGAGAAGCCATTAATAAACATGGCTTTGTAGATGTTGCTGGTGAATTCAGTAGGAGGTAAGTTGAGATGCCTGGATCAGTCTTTAACAGTTTTATGGGAAGAAACCTGTTTACCTAAGAAGGTCACATGAAAAGCTACCTTGTCACCTATGACCTGGGGCTTGAAACAGGCAAAGAAAAGATGGTATGTTTTATAAGGCCCAACTTTGGAATCTAGACAGACCAATCAGGAAAGAAAAAGAGTTTGGGGAACAACACGTACTCTAATATACTATTTCACATGGATATCTGCTCAATTCATAGAGTGTGCAGTAGATATAAAAGCTTTGACCTGAGGGAATATTTTTCAGTTTAATATTATAATGCAGAACAATTAGAAAACAGAGTTCTATCATATTTCACTATAAAGAAAACTTTAGGAATGTCCATCTTTTATATACTGAGGTTCGAAACTCCCATATCTAGTCTAAGAGTTATAATGTTGGTCTGTTGTTTATTATCTCTGGTAATAACAAAAAATATATATAAAATACATATATTTTATATATACATTTATATATAAAATATATATAAAATCTTAGTTTTTTTATTGAAGTATACTTTATATATCATGTACAATTAAATGATTTTTAGTGAATTTACCAAGATGTACAGTTAATCACATAAATCAGTTTTAGAGGAATTTCTTTTCCCTATTGAGACCCCTAATTCCGCTCCCCAACTACTTTTCAAGCATGTCCCACCCCTCCACAGTGCCCACCACGTCGCTCAGACATGGGTTTACCACCCACAGCCCAAATCCCTAGTGAACACTCCCACCATTTGAGCACCATAGTGTTAATCAGTCAATACCAATTTGATGGCAAGTACAAGTGGGGCCCATTCTTCGGATCTTGTGTCACCTCACTTTGAATAATGGGCTTAAGCTTAATACAGGATAATATAAGCAGTGCTAGCTCACTGTTGTTTCATAAAATTGAGTAATATTCCATTGGGAACATATACCAGATTTTAACGATCCACTCATGAATTGACAGGCACTTGGGTTGTTTCGACGACCTAGCAATAGTGAATTGTGCTGCCATAAACATTCGGGTGCAGATGTCTTTATCATAGAATGTCTTACGCTCTTTGGGGTAGATGCCTAATAATGCTATTGCTGGATCGAATGGTAATTCTATTTTTAGCTCTTTGAGGAATCTCCAAATTCTTCTCCACAGAGGTTGCACTAATTTGTCATCCCATGAGCAGTGTAAGAGTGTTCCAGTCTCTCCACACCTCACCAGCATTTGTTGTTTTGGGATTTTTTTGATAGAGGCCAATCTCACTGGGGTTAGGTGGTATCTCATTGTGGTTTTGATTTGCATTTCTCTAATGATTAGAGATGATGAACATTTTTTTTATATGTTTGCTAGCCATTATTCTGTCTTCTTTGGAAAAGTTTCTGTTCATTTCTATTGTCCATTTATTGATGGGGTTGTTTGATTTTTTCTTTTTAATTCTATAGGTTGTCTGTTTGCTCTAGTGATAGTTTCTTTGGATGTGCAGAAGCTTTTTAATTTGATCAGATCCCATTTGTTTATTTTTGTGTTCTTATTCTGATCTTTTTATATAAAACTATAAACTATACCTCAGTCTCTATGTATTCTTTTATTATCTCAATTTCCTATCAATTTTCTTATCCTCTGTGGCAACCCCTAACTAAGGGACCTGGATTTGTGGGGAGAAGTAATTAATATCCTCATGGCCTTGCCACCCGGCAGATACAGAGCTGACTGCGAACTGAGCTTTTCTCCTGGACATTCTTAATTAAGGTTCTGCTATATACAAACTCTTCCTTTCACTTGAACACTTATAGGTCATTGTAGGGTTATTAAATGGCCTAATTTCAATATTGCTTGTCTCAGGGAGTAGAGTGGCCATGGAGAAGAAGAAAGATAGGGGAAGAGCTAGTAGGTTGAGCAGTTAGAATACACACAAAATTTATTAAGTTCACTGTCTGATATGAGCACACTTTGTGGCACCCCAAAATAATTACAATAGTAACATCAAAGATCAGTGATCACCAACTACTATAAGAGATATAAGAATAATGAAAATGTTTGAAATATTGCAGAAATTACCAAAATGTGATACAGAGACATGAAATGAGCACATACTCTTCGAAAACTGGTGCCAATAAACTTGCTCTATCCAGGGTTGCCACAAACATTCAATTTGTAAAAAACATAAAGCAACATCAATCAAAGCAAGATAAAAATAAGGTACGCCTGCACTTATTGGCTATTTGTATATCATTCTTTGTGAAATGTGTGTTCAATTTCTTTGTACATATTTATCAGGTGGTTTGCCTTTTTATTATACTTTTGAGTTGTAAGAGTTCATTATATATTCTAAATATAAATCTTTCCTCACAAACAAACATGTATCTATAATATCTTCTCCAAATCCATGCCTTCATTTTCTTAAAGTTTTCTTCTTAAGAGCAAAAGTTTTAATTTGATAAAATCCTACTTAGCAATCTTTAATCTGCTGAGAGATTTCTTTTCCTCACTAAGATAATTCTTCCTGCTCCAGGCCACAAAGATAGTTTCCTATATCCTCTTGCAAAGTTTTATAGGTTCAGATTTAACATTTAGATCTAAAATTCATCTCAAAATTTTTTGGGGGTATGATGTGAGGTAGGTAGATTTTCAAGGTTTATTTATTTTTTTCTCATATGATATCTATTTATTTGGCACTATTTCTCATTGAATTTTTCCCATTGAATTATTCTGGGACCTTTTTCAAGTACAAATTGACCACATGTAAGTAATTTTATTTCTGGGCTCTGTACTTGCTCTGTTGTTATATTTGTCTATCTTCACATCAATACTACCCTGCTAGGACAACTGTGCCTTTGTGGTAAGTTTTAAAGCCAGATATTGTTTTCCTCTCAACTTTGTCTTCTTTTTCAAGATGACTTTAGCTATTCAAGGACTCTTGTGTTTTTACATAAATTTAGAACCACCCTATCCATTTCTAAAATAGCACTGGATATGTTTTTGACATGGATTGCATTGATTCTACTAATCAATTTGGGGGAAATGGACAAGTTAACAATATTGAATTTTCCAGTCAAGAACATAGCATACCTCTACATTTATTTAGTTCTTTTAATATTTCTGTCAGTAATGTTTTCTAGTTTTAGTGTGGCAATTGTGTGCATTTTATGTTACATGTATTCTTTCATTCTATTATAAATATAATTTTTTATTTTAATTTTCAATATTTTTGTTTATATATGAAAGTACAATTGATGTCATTGTATGTCTATAGTGAGACCTTGCTTATTTCAATTATTAGTTTTAGTAGTTTGGTTTTTGTAGTTTCTGTAGATTTTCAACAAACAATTATATCATCTGGGAAAAAGTATGATAAACTCTCTACTTTCTCCCATCTTTATTATTATGCCTCTTATTTATTTTTCTTGCTTTATGGTACTAAGACATTTGTAAAATATAAATAGTTTAATAAGAGTGAGCATCTTTAAAGTGTATGGGATAGATCCTAGAAGGTATAGTAAGTATTTGCATTACCCCTTGCATATTGTTTATTATTTGGTTTCTTTTCATTCTCTCCCCACTAGTTCCTAAAGCCCCCCAGTCAGCTATTCTATAATATCTTTTAAATTATGTAAAACTGTAGTGCATGTAGTTATCTCATGTGTAACAAGGCTGACTCTTCAAATTAATGGTAATGAATTCCTCTATTTATTCATCTGTCTAGAAATAAAGCTTACCTCAGTTTATGGACAACATTTGTAAATGCAGTGCAAAAATTTGAGTTAAGGGATGGTACCGCATTGATCTGTACAGCTGACCTTGAGTAATGAATACACTATATTTTGGATGGTTAGTAACATATTTTGAGAATGCTAATGTTTACTCCAAGGTTATCACCCTGTTCTAGTATTCTGCAAAGAGACTTTCTTCTGGTGGAATAGAGCTGACTTTGGCTACCAATAAAAAGTACTAAGTAAAAATATAAAGTATCCAGATGAAAAATATCATTGAGAAAATTTAACTTTTCTTTTGGACACTTTGAAAAATGTTTTCATGCACTTTTTTTAAACTCAGATCATTTCAAAAAGCCTATGTTTCTGCTTAGAAATACGAAAGAAAAAACTTTCCATACTTTCTATAAGTTAGAAACATTTAAAGTAGTTAGATATTCAAGGATTTACTAATATATCTGTGGTTGTAACAGGTGCAATGCTTATGCCACAAACATGGGTGGGCAAGTAAGGTCATGTTACTTTATATCCTATAAGCAAATTAATTCTGACTCTGAGATTTCATTCAGTCTCTGTATTTATGGTCTTAATGACCTATGGCCACAATGGTAAAAAGGTCCCTTGAGTTTGCATCACAACAAAAAGTCACAGAAGTCCATTACTCTTTGCATCTCTTCCTCACCTGCAGCCTCTGAAACGCCCTTTGGCCAAGTCTTCACCACCCTTTGAGGTCTAGGTGTCCAGTTGTTTCTGCATTTAATTTGGGCACTGGAATCTTTGCTGAGGCTGAGAACTCAGGGGCCAGGTACTGAACATCTCTGAGCACATCAGGCATTATCTTCTTCCACTTAATACTAGAGTAAAACTGTGTGACACCACAAAGCCTCAATTCTGTGCAGTTTTCTTTCACCCAAATTCTTTCATGAGCCAAATGCAATTTATAAAACTCTATGTGTAATCCAATACTAGTTTTTTTGAATGGAGATACAACTAATATTTAAATAATAGACGTAAGTTTTAAAAGCTGACAAAAAAGGTAGCATATGTCTATGTAGAAGCTAAGTTTTAAATATTTATTTTTAATATGAATATATCACAAAACTAAGCATATAAAGATAAAATATAAGAAATTACAACAAACTACAATTATTAGGAAATATGTAACAATAAAAATAAACAATTATAAAATAATAAGTCATACAGGTAAAATATATAATTATTTTTAAGTCTTTTACATGTACAGTAATAGCAGTTGTCATGGTTTTAACATTTTCATTCTTAAATGTGGGTTAAGCCTCCAGCAGGTGAGCTACGAATAAATGTAAATAATTACCTGTAATAGCCTTTGTAATTGGGAGCAGTCATTTCTTTGAAAAATATACAGAGGACATATTTCAAAAAATATATAGAGAGTATAATTTAAAACTAATCTGTGAATGACATTACATTCTGTATGCTGAACAAATTTGTCATTCCACAGTCACATTTTCAGCCTTACCAGTTCATGACCCACTCTCATTCTTCCATCTTGGGGCCCTGGCCTCAGAGCCTTAGCAATTATCTCTAATAGTCATGAAACGATCTCTGTGTGTGGTTTACCTGGCTTCCAGTTCCCTCAATCATCCATCCATAGACCTTTAGCTTTTTGCTTCCAGAAATATTTTATAGTATGTCAGTTAGACATAGTAGTTGGGAATGATAAATTGTGAGAGTTAAATGAAGTGTGAAATGCTGTGCTCTGGGATCCGTATCATATATAGAGCAAAAGGAGCTTTGTGCCAAGGTTTTCCATAAAAGAGTTCCAAAATTAAAATAATTTTGCTAGAAGACTGTGCATATTTTGAGGTCCCTTCTCTTTCATTAAATATTTCACCCATATGTGTCTAGTTATACTATTATCAGCGATCAATAAGATCAGAATACAAGATCAAGAACCTTGGGCCCATTATTTTGGAAATCAGGGGCCACTTTCTTTCCATTTGGACCTACCCATTCATTGTCCTGTACCATGCACACATGTGCTTAGCTCCGTGTTTTTGAGCTTCTATGTGCAGTGCTGCCTGCCTGATGGAACAAAACTGATTCATGCCAGACATGTCTTCATCCTATATTTTAGACCAAAACAGATTACAACAAAATAAATCTCTATGAATTAAGTTTACATGCACATTATGACTTAAATCAAAACTTATGTAGCATATAGACAGAAGTACTTGGGATGGTAAATACTTTTGTGAGTAGGACTATAAAAGAGTCTAAATAATTTTGCCTGATTTATTAGGCTTAGGGCAGCGGGCAGCAAACTGCTTGCTTGCAGACTGAATAAAGATTTGGCCACACAGAATGGATAAAAAAAATAGAATCAATTAACAATGATATAAAAATCGGAAACCTACATAAAAATTTCACATTTCCAGCTTTTCTCAATAAATCAGATCTTAAAACAGGAGCCACATTGCTGCTTTGGAGTGAATACCCTTCTTGGTGCAAAATGTTTTTTCTAGTTTTCCACAACCATTTTGAGCCTCTTTTGTCATATACAAGGTGATCATATATCCCTGCTGGCGTAGTACAGCCCTGTTTTCCACTTGTCACAACATTTCATTCTCAAATACCAACATTTTCATTCTCAGTAGTGTCCCAGCTTACATAATAAAGTTCATGAACATGCTACTCATTTATCATTCTGGTTTGTAAAGGCATTTAGTCCAACCACCATGAACATGTAACAGGAGAGATTGTTCAGTGACTCCCTAAATTGCCATTACTGCACAGTTTTCCTCTGGTAACAGACAATTGACCATAAAGATCTTTGTCAGAACACTCAATTCAATGTATGAGGTGTTTTCACACTACAAACGGTAGTATTATTACCTGGCAAGGGACTTTTCAAATGTTAACGTAAAGTTGTTTGTGGCCATGTCCCCAGTGAGGAAGCTGACAGGTAGAGAGAAGCACAGATGAGAGATGAGGTGAGTCCAAATAGTAAATAAAAGCTTATTTCAGTTGCTACTGTCATCCATGGCTTTCTTAATTATGAGGGCAATGTATTTCATTTTTATTGAGTTAGGCAGCATTCAGTTTCTGGTAAGTTGCAAATAAAATGGATCATTTAGTTTTATTACAATAGCTCAGCTTGTCCATTTTTACTTAAAATATATAAATATAATAATAAAAATAAAAGTTATATATTCATATATATTTCAGTGAAAGAATTTAATGCTCCTTCTGTTCTGGCTCTTTATATTTAATCTTAAGAATAATGATCTGTTCCTTTTTTTTTTTTTTTTTTGCTTGACAAATAGAAGACAATGATGATCTGTTCCTTTATCTAACACTTTCTGTCACCTCCTCAGAAAAAAAGAGAGAGAAATTAAATTTAAAAATGTGAAAGAAAAGTTAGAAATCATCCTCTCCAGCTATGCAATTTTTATAAAAGTCACAGAGTCAATGATGTAATTGTTCATGTTTATTCACAATGTAGTACTGACTAAATTATTTTTTATGTATGAAATTACCCTTATTATCACTTATTCTTCTACTTTATTCTGTCTTAACCCTTATCTGGGGGACATCTGTTGCTGGTGGTTGAAAATAGAAATGGACTTACTTATTTATTCTTTGAAAGAGGCACTCTGCCTCCCCTTATGGCTTTATGATAATGATAGCTAATTTGCACCATTTTAAGGGATTTTAATGTTTTTCTTTTTATTTCATTTTCATTTAATCCTTGCCTCAGCTTTATGATAAAAGTACTGATATAATCAACATTTGGTAGACTTGGTAATTTTTTTCAAGGTAATTTAAATAATCACTCTTATTTTTTAAAAAACAAATATATTATTTATCATATCTTTATTTATTTTCATAAGCCACTGAAACTTTACCTGGAAGAATTAAATAAGTAAAACATAATTTCCATGAGTTTTTTAAGATCACATTGTCTAGTAGCAGGCAGAGCTGGGACAAAGATTCAGGCTGCCAAATTCCAACTCCAAAACTGTTTCATAGGTAAGCTTGATATAAAGCAGTAGTGTCTTGAAATTAGCCGTTATGAACTTCTTCAAGAACTAGTGGTTGGATGGAATGGAAAAGACTATTGAATATGTTAATGACTGGTGAGAACCATTCTAGTAGATGGCAGGCTAAAGTGATATTTAACCCCAGGGTTAATGAGACTTGGAAGAAGCCAACTTATTTCCAATTATATTAATACAAGCTTTATATGCCATATATTTCTTGTCCTAAAGGTAAGACAATATCCCTAATACAGTGAAAATCTGGCTGATGGTAATGTTGCAGATTGGGGGTTTTTATGGGTGGGGATTGGGGAACAGAATCTGAGGCATCCATTTGCATGTAGGATGTGGTTTATCAGGGAACAACATGTGTGAAATAGAAAGGAAGGAATCAGGGTTGTCCAGAGGGAGAAGTTGAGCTGCAATGCAGGCTATATACTCTCATTTAACCCAAGGGGAAAGAACTGAAGCTAAAGTGGCCTATTAGAGTTTCCTGGTGTCAGCATTGATCAATCACTGGATCTCAGCTACTTAAGAAGGGCTTGACCTGGGGCAGAGCATCACTCTACTTCATTTATTACACAGTCCACGCTTTTCCCACTGATTTGAGATGCCACTTTCAATATATATAAGGTTATTATTAGTCTCAGCAAAGTTTTAATTTCATTCATAAAGTTTTTATCCTTTTAAATTCAGAATAAAACATATTTTGTAATAAATCATTTAATTTTTTGTGTGTATGAAGGAAACATTTTGATTTGTATATGTTAATCTTCTAAAAAGCCAATTTTATTGAGCTCTTTTTAAGGTAATGGTAGGCTATCATTTAATTGCTTATTTAATTATAATTTAAGTCTCTTAAATTATCTAAATAGATTCACAAAGAAATCAATTACATGAATTATTTAAATTCTGAATGCTTTTTTCATGAAATAATATATATGTATATGTGTGAATAAATATATAGATATGACATTAAAAATCCATGTTTATAAAGTTTCATACTCTCTGCCTCTGAATCTATAGACTTCTATGCCATAACAAAATACTTTAAGTCTCTAATTTCATTGCAACTGCACATTTATCCATATTTAGTAGCACAATTCCAACTTACGGGGCTCATCACAGAGATAAGTTATAGACCTGTTGAAGGCCAAAGAATTATTATTGGCAATGGCTGACGTCCACTGGCCAGTTAGTAAGACTATCAGCAAAGTCTGACAGTACATGTGTGATATGTAGAAGGACACAGTCTTAATTAGTTATGTTAATTGGGGTCAAAAATAGCATGATCTATTTGAACCCAAAAATAAATTCTTAATATTTCATTATGCAAATAACTCAACTCTCTTTCCCAATCTAACCTTTTAATGGAGTCTCTAGGAAGTTTTACTTTTTAACGTTTAATAATTTAAATGTAGTCTTATCTTTCTGCCATTGTCAACATCTTGGTAGAAGTCTAAAATCAGTTATTTGACCATAAACACTCAGGTAAGCAGAAGGAAAAGATCAAAGGAATGAACAAAGGAAAAATAAAGAAGTGGCAATTCTTTCAGATGAATTTAGTAACTAGATATAATTTAACTAATGAGTTCCATTCGGTGTCACCCTCTTTCTCACAGAGGTACTGTTTGACAGTTAACTCTGCCAAAAAAACTCCTCAATGTTATACTACCCTTTGGTAAATGCTGCATCTGGAAAATGGAGATACTAGCAACTACAAGGTCTAGAAGTAGAGAGAACATGCATGCATGTTAATGCAACACTACAGAGGAGAAAGATGTCTATAGAGGACCCATTTAGTGACTGCTTGTTCATTGTCATCACAGCAAATTCAATAAAAGTTCAGGGAATGAAAATAATAATGTGTTCAAGCAGAAAATCACTCTCCTGCAGTACAAAACTTATGTACTTCTAAACATTTTCCCATGGACCAGTCTCAAAGCCATTTTTAAAAATATCATCTCCACAAAGTCCATTCCTGCTTTGGGCCTTTGAATCTGTTCTATCTTCTCCTGGAATATTCCCCTTCTCCTATTTTTCATTTTCCTGGCCCCCTTTCAATATTCAGGTTTTAAAACAAATATTTGCTGTCCAGAAATGCACAGTCTAAGTGAACATAGCTCCTCAACACAACATTCAACTGTAGCCTGATACCCCATAGTCTAATCAAAGACAGAAGTGTCTTAACAGCAGTCATCAAGATGTGAACTTGTCTCACCCAGTTGTTTCCTTGTTCATTATTGATTTTTCTATACTGAAATGTGAGGGGCAATTTGTGCAATTATTAGGAAGAACAAAGGAAAGATAAAAAGACATCAATTCAGAAAATTAGAGACTTCCAAATTTAGAGTTGGGTTTTCAGTTTCTGTGGTATCTTAAAGATGATCATCAATGGTTAACGACAGTGAGCTAGCACCGCTTATATTATCCTGGATTGAGCTTGAGCCCATTATTCAAAGTGAGATGACACAAGATCAGAAGAATGGGCACATGCACTTACCATCAAATTGGTACTGACTGATTAACGGTGCTCAAATGGTGGTGGTGTTCACCAGGGATTCGGGGGTTGGGGGGGTAGATCCACAGTTGAGGGATGTGGAGAACATTGTGAGGGGAGGGCCATGCCACTAACCCATGCTAGGGGAAGGTAAGTTACAAAATGTGACCAAAAAAAAAAAATGCTGAGTAAAGAAATTAGAGACAAAATTCCCGTATTATATAATTCCACTCATATAAAATGTCTAGAAAAGGCAAGTCTATAGAAACAGGGAGCAGATTAGTGGGTCCCTGTAGTTGGGGATGGGAATTAGGGGTCTCAATAGGGTGAAGGAAATGTTCTTAAAGTGAGTTGTGTGAATAGTTGTACAACTTGGTAAATTTACTAATAATCATTTAATTGTACACTTACAATGGAGTAATTGCATGGTATGTAAATTATACTTCAATAAGGTTGTTTTTTATTAAAAAAAATTACTAAAGAAAATGTCAATAAGATTATTTCCCAGATTTCCTAATTGTTCCTGATATCCTTAAAATAAAGCCCACTATCTAAAGTAGCCCAAACTCATGTCTGTGTTTAATGCAGAGAATTAACAAAAGGCAGAACATAATTAACCATGCCTATTCCATGTATATCCTTGGTGATCCCTAATTATTTATATTTTAGGGCCTATAGTGAACAAAAAATATATAAATATGATCTCAATAATGAATATATAATATCCTTACTTTGCTAGAAACAAAATTTCAATGTACCTGAACTCGGTTCATCTCTTTGGCATAATATGTCATTGCATTTTGGGTATTTGCAATCCATCTTTTAAAAATAGTGCATTTTTTTACAGCAGAGTTTTGATTTTTTTTTCTTTACCTGTGGTTACAAACATTCTGAAATAAATTATTTCATGGGCATTATTCTTGATCATGATTATCTTATATCTGCAAAATCATTTCCTTTGCTATTTAGTTGACATTGTCCCACTTTTTATATGTGCAAATTATTGTTTATTTTAATTGAGCTAATTTGTTCTATATAAAAAATTACTCCCTGGAAAGCAATTTTGGGAGCCAGATAAAATTTTTTTCAGAACTGCAGTGAAGAATCTAGAATACTTCATTAGTAACTCACCTATAGTAATTTAATTATAATTGTTTATTATATAAAAGACCTCCTTAGATTATAGTTTCTTGTTTTTAGTTCTCTGATTTCCTATTCATGAGAAATCGTATACTTTATTTTGTCACATGGTGATAATTTTAAGATTAACAAATATTTACAAGTATAAAAATAACATTCTTAAAATACAATTTAAGTAGTACTGTTAAATATCAAGGCTCACAATAGCAGCAAATAAAAAGTGTTTTTAAATGTGAAGAGATAATCATGTGGAGTGTATTATTGCTAGATATTGCAACACTGTGGCACTCTCTTCATTTTTCTAACCTGCCAAACTATTGGTGCCTTCGATTCCAAGTACATATTGCTTCTCAATCCCAAAATTATTGCAACTGTCATCGGTAGTTTCATTGTCACCACTACCGTCATCAAAACCACCCATCACTGGCTATTTAAAAAATATTGAAGAAAACAGATTGTTTCTCCCAATGTAACATATTATATATGTAAATCTGCATTTACCATTTATCTTATTTTATCTACCCCTGCCAACCAATTTTCTTATCACCTAATGTTGAAATCTTGATTGTTCCTACCTATGGGTCACTGGATACATTCTTCACTGTCTGGAAATTCCTATCTTCCAAATTTTGTTTATACTTCCTCCTTCAAGTAGTCAATGCCTCAATAAGGAATATTTCTTACACTACACAGGTACACAGACTTACTTATTCTGAAATTCTCAGTGTTTGCCCATTTTATATCTATTAATATTATCATTTGCTTTTTTTATTTTTTCTTTTATGTATATGCATATGTGAGCATATATGTAAAAACATATATATATATATTTTTTTTAACCAAAGCATACTTTTAATTCTTCTGGTATTTAGTTCAGGTCCAGTACAGTGATATGCTCTCTTATTAAAGAAAGTCATTAATAAATGAATATAGAATATGGAGTTAATGCTTGATCAGTGAATCAGCAAGTGAATGAACTAAAGTCAATCTGCAGATAATGTTGTTGGAGAGTTTGCACGTGTGCACACACGTGATATTGTTTCATCAGGTTGAGGGAACATTCTTTCAGTGACATATTTTCTCAGATATATCGTCTATGTCTAATTCTTACATAGCTGGCAAGAAGAATGTACCACATGGATTTGACCTGGATTCTTTTCAGCTTTGTTCAGACTGTGTGACGATCTAGAAGAACTATTGGGCACATGGAACATTTTTAACTGTACATTATGGCATGTGCGTGGATACCAAGATTACTTTTGGACTACATGAAATGGAATGAAACTTACACTTCCAGAGAAATCATTTCATTTCTCTTAGTTGATTCTTTCAGTATATAATTCCTACCCTTTATATCCTCATATCTATGGTACCAAGATTCTTTTTCATCATAATTGTGTGGCATCAGGACTAAGATCCCAATAGAAAATACAGTAATTATCATTCTTGTGATATTCTTCTATCACACATTGAAATATCATTTACAATTTACCTCCCAAATACTCTGCCTGGAATACTCACAATAGGGTAATTTTTCTTCATACATTCTTATTTCAAGGCCTCTGATAATTCTCTATAATTTTTTACTAAATCCTTTTCAATTCCTTCAGATTCCTCTTAAGAACCTTAGTCTATTGCTTAAACATATTACTAGCATCCATTTTTTATACAAAACTGGCACTTTTTAAATGAAAACTCTGAGACTCGATTTATAATATTGATTTATTTTTTCTTTTAAAAATCGTTCGTCCTCTGAAAATTTTAAAGCACTTCTATAATATTTAATTTATACTGTTATTTTATTGGTCTTAAAAAGTCAGGGCTAATTTAATTTTTGAGCAATTTAAAAAATGTTTTATATTAGCATTTTCTCCAAAAATAAATGAAAAGAAATAACAATTTCTATTGAAGATGATTGGCATCTTTGGTTAAACTTGATTTATAGTCTCTGTTCATGTGTTTTTTGTTGTCATCATTTGTAAAGTGTACCACACGAAAACAAAAAACTCTAACTTAATGCTTAATCAATTCCAAGTTTTATATCTTTAAGTATTAGTTACTGGAATCTACATTGGTTGATAAAATCCATTATATCCCTGAAGTTACATGAAGAGCAACTAAAGAAACGTTAGGGAAGTGGGAAACAGTGAGTTTTAATTTAAATATTGAAAGAGAAAAATTGTCTACTTTAAGAAAATCTGTGAGGTATCCTTTAAAATGTTCAATATATCTCAATTTGCAAGTTAGTAATTTTCAAAGATTTTCATAAACTAGAACAGAGTGCATATATAGACGTCACTTGTACTGTTTGATGAATATACTTCATGGTGATTTTGTGGGCAACAAAACTCTGTTTCTTTGTTTATTTGGAGAAAATAATATGAGACAAATCAATGCAAGTAGGACTAACACTTCTCTATCAAACTTGTATTTCACCTCTTTATCAAACTTGTATTTTATGAGCTGTCAGAGAAATCAATTTTATGATTACTTTTAAAATGATACAAGCCATCTTAACTAATACTGTTGTCCATTATTGCTCAAGTCATGTTGGAAGCAGCATTTCCTGGAACATTTGTAAAATGTTCCAAATTTGTAGAATTTTCCAATAGAAATTGTTGATTTTTTTAAATGTGACTAAGGCATTTCTCAATTTCTCTGAGCTTCATTCCTATAAAAATAGTAAATAAGTTACATGACAAAGTATAGTAACTCATGAAACGGGTATGTTTTGAAGGAAATAATATTTTTCTTGTCATAGATTTTTAAAATTTTGTGATATAAATACTGATAAATTTTGAGACTTCTCAATGGAATATCTGACAACACTGATCAAGTGACTCATGTATTTTTATAATCACAAGTATTGAAGATACCTTAAGATAACAAGAAATGCAGAAACTTCTTTGGTTGTAATTTAATTGCATTATATAATTTAGATTGGATTACTTAAAGGAAAGTAGCATCTCGGTCATGGGAAAAAGTTCAAATGCTAACTTATCTTTAGTATCTTGTCTCAGATACTTTATTTTGTAGTAACTTTAACATCTTAGTTTACATTCAGCTAGGCATTTATTTTTCAACTATAAAACATTTTTCCCCATGAATACTATCTTCATCAAACATTTCGTATCTTGCAGGCCATAGATGACATAGACACAGTCCTCTCCTCAGGAAATAATCACTTTTGGAGAAGGTGCATGGACGTAAAGCTTTCAATAAAAGTACTAAAGACAATTTACAATATGTAAAATTCCAAAACAAAATTACAGGAAATAAATTTTTTTCTGGAAATCTACCAAAGCAGCAAAATTATATGAAATGATGTTTAGTTGAAATGATGCTTTAGTTGGAATAAATATACTATTAAAACATATTTCTAATCTGCTGGATGCAAGATTTTATGTTTAAGAATTGAGGGACAGGACAAGCATGGCCGATACTTGTACAGCACTTACTACATGCCAGAGACTTTAAAGGGCTTCACATTAATGCATAATGTAATACCTAATGCACATGAAAATTAATGAAATAGAGGCATATAGTAGTACTTCAATATATTTAAATGTGTCTCACTTATATGGGGCAGATATTTAAAATTTTTACATAACTCATTCCTCCCAGCCTACTTTAAGTCTTTATTCAATGATCCTCAATGACACCTTCCAGAGGACTGTAACTTACAGTGAAATATAAAGTTAAACCACTCACCCACAGTATTCCTAATTCAGTATAATCTTCTCTGCTCCTCTTGTTTTCCATAACTCTTATCACTTTACAACATGCAATAGAAATTATTATGTGTCTTGTTAATGTCGATTTTCACTGACTGCTGACCATTTAGAATATAAAATCCTTAAAGGAAGGGACTTTGTTCAACTGCTACATCTCTAGCACATACAGCACTGATGGTCACATAGCAGGAAGTAGATATTTACTGAATTAACGTTAAGAAATGTCAATCAGTAAATCACCAGAAGATGAATTTGAACTGAGTAATCAATGCTACTTCAAGACATGGCCAAAATTACATTTTAACATATTTTAATCTAACATATATTTGTATAATTTTTATTGTGTAGAAAACACTTATACATCTATGTATATAATGTGACATTAGCACTGCCAATATAAATCATCAATGAACTTCTAGCTGCTGAATAATTCCTCTTTCAGTTTTCAGTCTGGGAATGGGAAAGTCACACACTAAACTGAAGAGTGAAAAAACAAATTGAGACATTTACTTAACCTTTATGAGCCTCTGTTTGCCCTATGACACAGAGACAGCAGTAGTATGCACCCCATAGAGTCCCTGTGAGGAATAAGTGAGATAATTTATGCAAAGAACTTGCTGTTCAAAAGAAACATTGTTAAGTTGGGTGTGGTGGTGTGCACCTCTAGTTCCAGCTATTCAAAAGCTGAGGCAGGAGAGAATTCTCTAACCCAGGAATTCAAGTCCAGCCTGAGCAACATAGCTAGTATTCGTCTCTAAAATTATAAAAAAACTTAAAACAAATATACAAAAAACTGTTAGCTGTTATTGTAGCAGGAAGAGTGACAGGATCATCCTGGGTGGTTATTTTCGGGATGTTTTTGGAAGTACTGTTATTAATGTGGAATGATTTTCCAGATTTATTCAAGTAGATACATAACTACTGATTACTCCTTTTTAAAATTCCCTATCAGGCAACATATAATGTATGTAAATAGATTATATCTGTGTCCATCGTGGCATGCTAATGAAACTGCAAAAATATATCAGCACAAACATCTGTTCTCCCCACCAATAAAATTTCACTGGTCATTCATTCATTTCCATGATACTTGATAATGATGCCTTAGAGAGAAACTGACATCAAGGGTGCCAGTAATGTGGATTTTGTTTGCAAATGTGTGACAGAATTTTGGTAAAATCTAACCTGATTTGTACAAGGAACAGACTTTGCCACGATAGAAAAATAACAATTTGGATGATGCTACTATATTGTAGTCCGTAAAGTATTTCTGTGAATGGAAGACTGAGGTGCAAATTATTATGTCTCTCATACAAAGAAAATGATAGGAATATCTTGAGAATTTGTTGCCTCACAAGTGAAGAAAACCTGAATATGTCACTCTACAACAGAAATGATTGTATTTTTATATAAAGTCTGCTCAGTTACTATTTTGCTGCCTTTGATACAGAGAGACACAGAAGCACAGTTTAACAATTTAGTATGTAAGCAAAAAGTTAATTCGAACACAAAACTTGTTCCAAGATTTCAAGACTATTAAAATGTTAATGATTTCACTGGCATCTGAAATACGGTTTATTGTCCAAGTTTTATAAATTTGTCAGTCACCAGCTCTCTTGATGCTAGAAATTACACGAGTTGGCTGATACTTTAGCACTCTAAATAAATATGACTTTTTGTATAAAAAATATTTGGTAAGCTGTGATTCTCAAATATTGCTATATATCAGAAATAGCTGGAGAAGTTCTTTGAAATGTTGATTTCTATACAGCCTCAACTCTCCTGTAATTCAGACTCAATAGGTCTTGGGTGAGGTTTGGGAACTCTGCGTGTTTAATTAGAAGAACTCATTAATGGTGGTGTTATTGATGGTAGACCACAATTAAGGAGAGACTGCTCTAATTCTATCATTCAAAAATATAAATTTTTCTTGGGGCTAGAAAACAAGAAATTGGAGTATGTGATAAGAATATAAAGGTGCTTCGGGGGTAGTAAATTCACCTGAAATTGGAAATTTTGACATAAAATATATTTTCATCAAAATAATATGCCACTGGAGCCTTTAAATAAGTAAATAATATAGCACTGGGTTCCTCTAAAACAGAGTGCTGTACTCTTAAGGATAGAAATCTGCTTTGAAAATCACAGGTGATGTGGCTGAGATATTTGAGCTGCCAACTACTGCAGTAGCAAACAATGCCCAGCATCTCAGAGGCTTAAAGCAACAAAGATTTATTCCTTGTGCATATTCTATGTCCATCATGGGGCCTCTGCTTATTTCAATCACTCAGGAACCCTGGATGATGGAGTAGTTGCCATTGCATGTTATGTTGGCTCCTGTATCAAGGAAAGAAGACGGTTCTAAGAGTTCTTTCTCTAGCAAGTACATGCTAAGTTCTGACTTCATTAATTAAATGCTTATGTCTCATTGACCAAAACTAGGTACTGACCTACTTTCAAACATAAGAGACAGCAGTGCAATCCTGCAACGGGCCTGGAAGATGGGGAGTTGGGGGTTGAGGTATTGGAAGTATTTCACAAACAGTAATTGTGACTAGCATAAGTAACCACATTCTCTTCTGAGAACTGTTCTTGAAGCCTTCCATCTGATCACACCAGTGAACCCTTATGCTGTTAGCTAAAGGCACTTTATGACTCAAAAGAGTCTCCATGTGAAAAATGCTGTGCATTAGCTGATTAGACATCAGCACTATGTCTACTCTAAACAGATGGCAGAAAATGTAAAATCTGCTGAAATGGAAGGAGGGAATTTTAATTATTGAAAGATGTTCTGCATAATATAGACAGAGAAATTTGTCCTTTTGACTAATTTTTTTTTTTTACTAGATGATGATTTATTTTCTGACCAGTGCAGCTTCACTAGTTTTCCTGTAAACAAAATTCATCATCCTAAACTATCTTTTGATTAGTTTAATTAGAGTTTCTGCTTCACTGTCACTAAACAAGAAAAATTTAAGGAATGGAAGAGGTCAAAGATTTGCCTCACTACTCAGTTATTCAACACAGAATAATATTAAAATTTGTTGAGATATTTAAGGATAACTAATTTTTCAAAGCATAAATCCTTTCTCAAACAATACATCTTTCCCCCTAAATTTTTAATGAACTCTCCACTTAAAGTTTTGTGATTATCCTTTATCTTTTGTAGAAATACTTTCATCTTCCTCATCTTTTTAAAAATTGTATTGTTTATATAATTTTGTTTTTATCATATCTGTCAAGACACTGCTTTTGTTGAGGACAATATACAATACTGTCTAGGATCCAATGAGGACACAATATAGCAATTGCCTAAATTTTTATTATCTTATTAATATATATACCTGAATCCAATCACTTCTAAAAAAGAAGCCAATGTCAGGATATAGATATTTATCAAATTGACAGAATTTTCATGTTCAAAAATTGAAAAATGTTTACATTGTCCTTGTAAAATAATAATTTTAAACTGTTTAATTTAGAGAGCCGTTTCGAGTTCCATTTTCTAAGAATCCTCATGTCTAAAGCAATGAAATATATAGAAATAATTTTAAAGGGCAATTTATTTCAACTTATTTCATTGTTTTTGTTAATTACATAACATTATTTGGCCTCAGTTATATAGGGGAAAACTGAAAAAGTGAAAGTTTAAATACGGTAAGTGTTAATAATTATGAGTTCTAATGGATTGTTGATGAACTGATAATTCTACCATAGAGTTAATGGACAGTTTGAGGTTATGTTTTCTTCCTGATGACCAAAGCCCATTGTGTATTCTGACTTGATACTAAAATTAAGTTCAGTATCACATGGATTCATTAATGAAATGAATTTATAATACAGTCCTTGTAGACACCAAGTAGAATAAAGTCTATCAAGATTGTGGTCACAATTTATACATCAAATCAATGATAATTTTCTCACTGCACTTAACTTCTTACCACAAGTTCTTGAAGACCTTCAGTTTCCCCTTATCTCTGACTTTCAGAAACAATGGTTCATGCTTCAGATTTCTGCTATGACAGCACATCACTTCTGGTACCAAAATTGATACCAGTTATTTATTGTTGTATTTTTTAAAAACTCAAAAATATCTTATTATATCACAATTTTGAAACAGAAATTCAATTAGAGCACATTGGAAATAACTTGTTTCTGATCCTCAGTGATTGTTAAAAATTAAAATATACAAAATGATTTTTAAAAATTCTGACAGAGTTGAAGTGTTTCAATGTCTTTTCTTTGTTTAGTAAGCAGTAAAAGCATGAATTTATAATTGTAATAAATCAGGTATATGACATGTAATATCTAGTATAATTTTTAAAATTTGTTAAAGAACATAAAGGAAATAATAAAGGAAATACCTGAACTTTATTCCTGAAGATTGATTAATGCAAAAAGGCAATAAAACATGAAATATAAATCAGATGAGTCAAACAGCAAAAAAATTGTGAAAATGTCGGATTTAAACACAAATACATCAGAATTATAGTAAATGTAAGTGAACTAAATATTTCAATTAAAAAACAAGAATTGTCAGATCTAAAAAAATCAGTGATATTCTGCTTAGAGGAGAAATATCTAAATACAAAATATAGGAATATTGAAAGTAAAAATATTATTAAAGTATTTAAATATAAATTAAAAAGATAATGACTATTAATATCAGAGGAAATTAGATTTTAAACAAAAAATAGTAATGAAGAAAAATATTTAATGACAGCAAAAGGGCTTTAAAATTTTATGTATCTAATAACATAGTCAATAATAAAAACAAAAGCAGAAATTAGTGAAATGCCAAATAAAAGTACACTAAAGAAAATCACCATTATCAAGTTTGTTCTTTTGGTTGTACTTAAGCAAAACTGACACAAGATAAAATATTACAGAAGATCTGAATAATTTTTGTTTTAAACACCTCTGTCCTGCCTTTCCCCCACTTGGTTGAATTCTATAACCATTGCTACAACCATCTGTGCCCAAGTATGAGATAATAACACCTTGACTTATCTACACAACTCATCTCTTACATTCTGCCTTGTTTCTCTGAAATAACAGTCACGACACAGCAGAAACCACCTTAGCTCTCAAGTGTGGATAACTCAGAAGTGCAAGTGTGAGGAAGTTATCCTTTTGGGGGGCAACATTTGAGGGGTGCATAGAGGCTAATGAGTGAACAATTCTCATTTCCGGGACTAAGGCAGACAACTCTCAGGTGAATTCTTCACACGTATCAGCTTCCAGGGTATCAAACCCCTGGTATCCAGAGTGGTTAACAGCTTGTTTATGGAAATCTGTCCTTCTCTTTCTCAATTTCTCCATTCCTATGCCTCTATGTTCTAGGATATCTTACTAATTATAACCTTCTTCCAAGTCTTGTCCAAGGATCTGCTTTTCTTTTTTTCTCTTTTGAACCCAGGAGAAGACTTTCCGATATGATTTTGAGAAATTAGGAAGGATCTATAATTTAAAACCTCTCATCAAAAGCTCCAGAACATATAGTTTCATAAATGAATGCTACAAATCATATACAAATTATCCAAAAAAATGAAAAGAGTAAAATTCTCCAAGTTCATTATGTAAGGTACACATAACCTTTAAATCAAACCTGACAAGGAGAATAAAAGAAAAATTCAGACAAATCTCTCTCACAAACATTGATATGAAAAATTCTAAACAAAAAACTAGCAAATTGAATCCAGCAATAGAAAAGGACAATGTGTCACAACCTATTTGGACTTATTTCAGTAATAGAAATGTAATTAATTAAATCTTTGAAAAAATCATCAATATTATTCACAATGTCAACAGACGGAAGAAGAATCATATGACAAACTCAATAAAGGAAAACAAATTGCTTCAAAAAATTCCTAGTGAACACACCACCATTTGAGCCCCATATTGTTAATCAGTACCAATTTGATGGCGAGTACATGTGGGGTCCATTCTTCCAGTCTTGTGTCACCTCACTTTGAATAGTGTGCTTAAGCTTAATCCAGGATAATATAAGCAGTGCTAGCTCACTGTCGTTTCTTAAAATTGAGTAATATTCCATTGTAAAATAAAAAATAAAAAATTAAATTAAATTAAAAAAATAAAAAAATAAAAAGCTAGGACAAGATGCAAGAAGTCCTTTGAATATAGGCTTTCAGCAATAAATTTGAGTTCTTCCTTTGCTTTTGTTTCAAGGGATATTGAGGAAGTTTGGTAGGATTTCTTTTATACATCCTGCTTCAGTTATTTTGCCTATGTCAATGAAATTTTTAGCCCATAGAATATAAGGTGCTGTATCAAGATCCTTACCTAGAGTACATAACATATTAATATAATGAGGAAAGCAAAAGGGTAACTAGAGTAACATCATCATGAATAGAAGAGTCTTTTGAACCTTAGGAAATAGTCCAGCTGGTATGCATTTAATATTGTAAGTCCATTTGCAAAATAAGAATCTTTTACTAAACTTGCAGGAGGGGTATCACGGAACAGGAAAGAATGTTTTTCAGTCAAAAGCACAAGAGTTGTTAAGGACTAGGAGAAAAATCTGTGGGTTTTTGAAATACCTACCCACTGTGTGGTATGTGTACTCCAAGGAACAGTTTGAGCAAAGATGGTAAGGTTTAATGTAGCAAGAGTAGTACCTCTATGCACCAGAAATCCATGAATATGACCCTCTATATTTATAGTTAATTTATTTGAGTGTTTAAGACTATGATAGGATGTTAGATCCTTTTTCCTTCCCCAGAGCACTGTCACTGATCTCAATTAAGGGAATTTCTTTTAATCTTGTTTTTCTCTTTATAAAATGGGACAATCTTTTTTTTTCAATGTCCCTTCTGTTTTTACCATCTCCTAGTGTCTCTGTCAGTAATTGTTCATTTGGGAGGTAGGCCACCTAGTTCTTTTATGTATAGGGTTAAAACTTTACATTTGGTTCTGTCTCATTTTGCTCTAAATCCATTTCAAAACGTTCTGTCAAGTGTGGTATTTCAGATAAAGGGATAATCTCCCTTTTTTATTTTTAATTAGATCTCCAATTCCAGGTTTTACTCTACTGAAAAAAAAATGAGATAAAAGGGTTGCTATTATATTAGGTCATTATTTAACTCACAGATATTGTCAGAAGGTATTTTCTATTCTATCCTGATAATTTCCTATATACTTTGATCTTTTAGTTTGTTTTATTTGCATACTTAAACAATGGTTTATTAAACTTTTCCTGGCAATATTCCAGGTATGACTTTTAGGAGACTTTGATCTGCCTGTCTGGCCTTTTTTGGCCCACAGGTTAATTGCAGAAAGAGGGATCTTATAGGTTCCTTTAGAGGTTGTCTAATTAGCTCTTTATATTCAAATTTAGCACTGAAAGTTCCAACCAACATGTGTATAAGTTGATATAGGTCAGGTAATCCTAGGTGATATGAAACAAAAATAATTATAAATTCTTTTATCAATATTTGCTTATCTTAGTTGGGTTTAGGGAAATTTATTTATAACTCTTAGTTCAACTGAAGTCCAACATTTAAATTATATAGTTGCCTGCATTCATGGCTTGTAAGAGGAATGGATCCTTAGAGATGACTCTCATATTGGGATTTTAGGAGAGTTATTGGTAAAAAGTAGGGGGTCTGGATAAAGATGGAGGAGTTGACAGGGGTGCAGGAAGAGGGAGATCAGAAAGACAAGAACAAGAGGAAATCTGGGTATAAGGAGGGAACTGGAGCTCCAGGAGGGAAGACTTTCTAGGGAAGTGAGTCTAGTTTGTTGTTGCTTAAATTTTTCAAATTGCTCATGAGCTTTGGCCAAAAGATATTTTAATGAAGTCATTTTTAATTCAGAATTTCATCTGGAAGCCTTTGCATATCAATCAAAAAATGCTGCCCGTTAGATCTAGGAAATATTATTCCATTTTTTTCTAAGACACTTCTCAAATGAACAATTTTGTTCAAATCCTGTGTTCCCCAGAGTGACCACTCAAGGCCTAAATCATCCTTGGTTAAGTTATACTGTTTAGAAAGATAAGTACAAATGTCAGAATTGTAATGAGAGTATGTATAAGAAGCAGGAGTTTCCCTGGAAGAGGAGAGGATTTATGCTTTGATAACCCCTATGAGAGCTGTCAATGATCAGAAGAAATATAATGTTTGTATACCTGTATACCTTTTATCTTGGGCTCTCATCCTGACCACCTCCAGACATGGATTGAACAATCTGTGCTGCTTGGCAGGTAGAAAATCAAAAAGAATTCTCTCTCTGGATCAAAGCCAGGTCTAAGGATAAAAAAAAAAATGAAATGGAAGTAGAACTTCATTCAGGTTTATTGCTAACTCACAGCAAAGTTTGCCAAGTGGATCCTGACCCAATGAGAATTACAAACTCACCATTTTGTGAAGCTGGTTTTAAAAAATACAGGCCCATAGGGCCTATGGTTATGTTTACTCTCTGTTTCTCCTTCTTATGAAGATCAACATTTTTAGATAGCATGACACTAAACAGTGACATAAAAGCTAGCAGAAAGAGATTAAAAGGAACAGGATGAATGCACAAAGGATTTCAAACAAATGGAACTTACAACAAAACCTAAGTATCAAAAAGTGAATAAATAGCCAAGAAACTCAACATGGAGAGAGTGTAGTTTCGACACGGTACTGACATTACATCATTGAGAACTTAAAAATCTGTGAGAAGCAAGATACAGAGGCCTCTCTGGCTACTGTACCTGGTTGAAGGTTTAGGGGCACAGCATGAGACTGCAGAGCATATCTCAGTGCAACCTCCAGAGTAACTGCAGAAATAAATAGAGGCCACCCAAATGAGAAAAAGCAAACACTGTTTATTCAGAGTTTGCTATAACAAGAGAGAGTTAGCCACAAACACTTGTGTTTTGGCAAATACTCAAAGGAAGGCAGAGGGGTGAGAAAGCTTTATGGTAAAAAAAAAAAAAAAAGGAACACTTCAGCTATACCTTGGTTGAGAGCTGTTGGCATGGAGAAGCTGTACTCAGGCTACCTAGAAGCAGGGCATCCTATGTGATTGGTTAGGGATGCATATTTTTCTTTCTTCATTTGGTTGTAAGCTAGAAGGCCTGGGATGGGGGCAAAAATTAGCAAAGCGTTTAGTTATTAATTAAGTCCTGGTCATTTTTGGTCTGACTGCTGCAGGGTTTGGTTTTCTGAGCTGGTTGCCAAAGATAGTAGTTTAACTTTCTAGATTAATCACTATAGATAATATGTTGGCTTACTGGACTGGTTGCTGCAGATTGTGGGTCAGAGTTCTATTTTTATATATGGTCTGGCCATTGTCCATGTGCATATACAGTCTCTCAATTTACTCATAACCCTGCAAAGGATTTTATGTGTGGTCACTTTTCCTGGTGAAAATCCTGTAATAGAGATATCACAATTATCTTTATTCTACACATGGGGAAACTGAAGCCTAGAAAAGTTAAAAAAACAATTTAAAGTCACTCAGCTAAGAAATTATGTGATATGATTTGAAAGTTCTAATGTTATCCCTCTTAATCTGTAATAGCCATTCTGGCTAATGGAACTTTCTGCAATGATGGAAATATTCATAATCTGTGTTGTCTAATATTATAAACCATGTCCACATGTGACTACCAAGCACTTTAAATGTGGTTAGTATGACTGAAGAACTTAAATTTTAGCTACAATTAATTTTAAGTAATTTAAATATGAATTAAAATAATCCCATGTGGTTTGTTGTCTCTGTATGAAAGAACACAGCTTTATACAATTCTCTGAGAACAAGAGTTTTGAGAAAAATAAAACATAATTTTTACATGTAAGTCATTTCACTCAGAAAGAAAAAAGCATGAAACAGGATGGACGAGACTACAATGAAGTATAATTGCTTTACACCATAGATATATATATGTACATATCTGTGTATTATATATTCTCTTTATGTGTATGCATTACATATTCTACATGTATTCTACTAAGAGTAAATGTGCTGTTTATAAAATATATTATTTATACTCAATAGAATAGTTTACTATATTAGTAGTAGCAGCAGCAACAGTAACAAGGAATTAAGGTGAGTCACTATAATAAAGATTAAGAATTCTTACTGTTGAGGGACCAAAAAGATAACTGAATCCCCAAGGATCATTCTGTGTCCCAATTGTGCTGTAGTTTCTATAAGAACAGTTGTCACTGAGTTTATGGCATTTTTGATGATCTTACTTCTATACTCCATTTGTTGAGATTACCTGACATTTTTAGTTCCTAAAAATCATGAGTAAAATATATTACACTTAATCTGTATAATTTTTCATTGAAACTAAACCTTTATTTCTTCTTTAATACTGTATGCTTTTTATGACATACCACACTTCAGGTAGTAATATTTAGATATTTTTTCTCCCTATACAGGCATTCAGTATATAAAAATAATAAGTGTGACTGCCTTAAGAGATTAGCAGGAAGTGTCCTGCACAGAAGAGAAACAAGAATTGTGCTTGCCTTCGGAGAGATAGAGGAAGTGTCCTGCACAGGGAGGAATGGTAAGTACCATGCACAGGGAAAAACAGGAAGTGAGCCTGTCTCAGGAGAGAAACAGGTAGTGTCCTGCTGGGGGTGGGGGATGTAGGAAGTGTGCCTGGCTTAGTAGAGAAAAATAGGAAGTGTCCTGCACAGGGAGGAAACAGGAAGTGTCCCTGCCTTAGGAGAGAAACACTACAATATTTCTTCTTTAATACTCTATGCTTTTTGTGACATACCACACTTCAGGTAGTAATATTTAGATATTCTTTCTCGCTATACAGGCACTCAGTATATAAAAATAATAAAATACATAAAACAAAAATATAAATGTAACACTTCAGAAATAAGAATGCTAAAGTTGTTATATATGAATATAACTTTCTACTAAGCTGATATTATATACTTTCATTCAGCTCTGACATATTCTTAATGGACTATGTATTTTCCTGACCTAAATAGCAACTTCTCCTTTTAAAGTATTTTGCATAATGATAGATATTTTCCAGTTAAAAATACAGTCAAAAGTATATTGCTTCGATGATAGCATTGTCTGTCTCTATAATGGCAAATCATACTTTCGAAGCCACTGCTATAGCAGCAATCAACTTTGATCATCATCTCTAGAATCATATCTTTTTTTTTTGACAAGAAATACTTTAAAGTTTTCTGAATGAACCAGTTATGAATTTTACTCCTCATAATTTATAAGATTCTGGCATATATTTAAAGATAGAACACTTTAGTGCTTTTTATTTTCTTCCAACCAACATTGAATGACTGTTGTTACCATGAACTGAAGATAATCATAGTCTCAATTTTCAAGTTAGTTCTTAGATTTTGGGAAGAGAGGCACCCAAATAAAATGTTTTCAATACAATATGTTCACTATATTGAAGATTAATGACAGCTGTAAGTACAGAATGCTATAGAAACACGAACATGGGGCACTTAAGCATGCTTTCAAGTTTATGGAAGGTTTCCTCAGGGAAGAACTTACATAATAAAGCTAATACTTAATATTAAAAGAAATAAAACAACATGTTTATTCACTCTTTCAAGTTCCTTCCTAGTTATTGTGAGGGCAGAAACCATGAGACATTATTCAAAGAATATTGTTTCATATTTTGTACCATCAACTATAGTCATCTTTGAAAGCTTTGAAGCATTGACATGTATTCGTTCCCTTAATAAGGTTTTGATGATGGACAATCAATCCAGATTTACATTTTTGACAGTTTAAAAAACAAAATATGGCAAAGTAAATTAAATATGAATCAAGACATGATAAATTACTTGTGAATAATCCAATTTCAGCATTTCCAAATGCCGTTTCCTTGTCAATTCATAAATAATAAATGCAAATGTATAACAGTAAAGTGATTGCTTATTGTCTATTTTCCTAAATGGAGACTCTGAATCATGAAATTAAGATAGAATTACACTTTCAAATATTAACTAACCCATTGTAATAAGAGTATATTAAATAGGAAACAGGCTAATAAATTTAGGATTAATCAGTTAATTAATTTCTACAACAAATATTTGCTGAGCACTTTGTATATATGAGATACTATTCTAGGTGCTATGTACCTGGAAATTAAAAGTAAAAGCAAAACAAAACAAGGGAAATATCTGCCTTCCTTGAGTTTACATTCTAGATGCAGGAGGGAAAAAGTAAACAACTGCATAAATACACTGTATAGAAGATAGTATATGAGTGTATAAATAGGTAAAAATTTCTAAAAATGGTCATTATTTCTTTTGGAAAACTTACATAAATATTTTAAAATTTAAATGTTTGATGGCCACAGTCATTTTTCTTTTCAAATTCCCTTGAAAAACATTCCATTTTAATATTGTCTTCAGACTTCAGGTGTGAGACTTTGCAGGCTATTAACTTTAACAGGGGCTGAGCTGATATTCAGGTGTACAGGTCCAGAAATTGTGATTTATTTATTAACACTAAGACATAATGAACCTGACTGTTCAATTTATATAACTTGTCTGTATAGGAAGAACAAATTGAAGTTAGGTTGTTTGATAAATTTAAAATAGGATATTAGCTGTTCTTTGGAGTTATTGTCATAATAGCTTTATGGGTAGTTCTACATCATTGTGCAGACATTTCTTTAAAGATATGAAATCTAAGCACACTTAAAAGGATAAAAATACGCTAAAAACTTCTTAATCTTTTGTTTTTCCCTTATTTAAATATCACATTGATTACAGTATAGCAATTCTAGTATGTTACAATATCAAGAAGATTGTAACTTCTGTTAGAGCATGCAATTTGAATCATTTTCTCTGAGGTCGGAACTTAGAAGATACTCTTTTGTCTTAGAAAAATTTAGGTTGATGTAAGAAATACCTAGGTTCTTCACTCAGACATCTGTAAATCATTTCTTTAGCTTCATTCATATTGTTTATGTATTTTATTTTAGTATCACTTTATTGTCTTCAGTTTTAGAGAGTACATTTTCTTAATTTTTTAAAATTTTTAGTGATCAGATAAAAATTATTATTTTGAATTTGTTAGATAGAAGTAAAATTAATTAGGAAAATATAATTTAAAATGTTGCAGTAGAGGAATATTTCTCTTATTCCCAAATTCTGGTCTTAGACCATAAAGGAAAAAAGTTCAGTGAATAGTTTTAGATTTTTAAAGGTAGGGATGATAAGGAGCTCTACCTCAGTGGCAACTGTAACTTGCTGCTCCCTAAGCACTGAAAAGGGAAATTCATTTGTCAGCCTTGTTTTCAGGGTGTCTCATATGATTCCTCAAAGGCGAGATATAGATCCTCTACTGCTAAACTCAGGAAACTAAGATGGATAATGAAGGTGCTTCCTATTTCAACGGAATAAAATTAACTTTGCTTCAGTATTTCCTCTTGGGAGTGGGGACAATGGTGAATCAACTCATATTTCACTGCTGACTAAATTGTCCTTTAAATCAAGATTAGAGAATTAAAGCAGCCCACTTTGGGCTTAGGTACAAGTTTTATCCTTTGACCTAGAAATTACTAAAATTTTTTCAAAAGTATTACTTTTTTGTGTAATAGTTTATGTATATCAATATGGACCTACTGATATTTATTTTATACTTTGGGTTATAATCCAATATTTATCTTTTTTCCCAAATTGCTATACATGTGGCCATTGCAAGCTCTTTTAATTGACTTCTATATACTTTTGACATGCCTCCATAATTGTAATCTTTCCTTCCTTCCTTCCTTCCTTCCTTCCTTCCTTCCTTCCTTCCTTCCTTCCTTCCTTCCTTCCTTCCTTCCTTCCTTCTTTCTTTTCTTTCTTTTTTTCACACAGCTTTATTTTCTGGCAATACAAGATGCTTCAGAATCTTGTGTATCTCTTACCAAGTCCTAGAATCAGTCATTTCTCAAAGAAGCCATGATTCTTTTTATTAAAAAAATGGCATTAGAAACTAAGATCTGGGCTATAGATGTGTTCATTGCTACTGAATGTTTGTTTATTCTCAGACTTCTCAGGTGACAGGACAAATATATACAGGTATGTATAATAACCCATTTATATACACATCTATCAATGTTCTATATGTAATCATCTATATCTATATTAAGCTAAATACAAATTGTGTGCTAATATCTCCAACTCTAATCCATTACAAAATGTACCATAACCTCCCCCCACTTGCTTATCAATAATCTCCCTCTCTAATATTGAGAAACCTGACTCCTATGATGTGCCATCCATTTACTTAATTGTTCATTGCTAGTAGATATGTTCAGTGATTTCAGAATTGTTAACTCATAGTCCTATGAAAAACATGTTTATCAATTAGGGTACAGTGATTGTGTACAGTGCCTTCTGACTTTCATCTTACACATTCTACTTATTTCCAAGGTACTGAGTTTGGCACCTTATTCCCATATCCTTTTCTGTGAGATTGTTTAATACATTTATAATATAATAAAGTTTTTCTCAGATTTTTGTCTTATCCTTGAATCCTATGACCTCCAAAAAACACTTTTTAAAAAAATTCTCACACATTAAGAACCATTCTGTGCTATAAAGTTCTATGGGTTTTGACAAAAGTTTAATGCCTTATATTCACCAAATAATACAAAAAAAGTTTTAGTGCCCTTAAAAAAATCCCTGTATTTTACCTCTTCAACCTCCTAGCCCCTTGGCCAAACTCACGGTAATCATTGAGCTGGTTAAACATTTCTATAATTTTGCTTTTTCTCACAAGGGCATATAATCAGAATCATATACCATGTAGCTTTTTCACACTGCTTTCTTCTACTTAGAAATATGCATTTAAGATTCATCTGTATCTTTTTATGGCTTGAGTGCTCACTTCTTTTTATCACTCAATAAATAAACTTCTATTTTATGGATCCATCAAATTTATTTATCCATTCACTTATTGAAGAAAATCATGGTTGCTTCTAGGTTTGGGCAAATATAAGTAAAGCTGATATTAACAGTCATATGTAGGTTTTAGAGATACGTTTTAAAATCACTTGGGATAATTCTTAGAAATGTAAATGCAAGATCATATAATAAGATTAGGGTTTGTTTTTAATAAACTGATAAACTTTCTTCCAAACTGGTTGCAACAGTTTTACTCACACCAGTAATAAATAAAAGGTCCCATTATTCTAAATCCTTTCCAACAAACGATAGTGTCAGTTTGATGCATATTTAGCCATTCTAATAAGTGTTAAAATTGTTTTTATTTGAAATTTGCAGTTGGCAAAAAATTCAGGGCATACTTTCATATGTTTATATGTCAGGTGTATGTCTTCTTTGATGAGATGTCTACTTAGATCATTTTCCATTATTTAATTTGGTTGCTTTCATCTCATTTTTTGTTTGTTTGGTTTTTGTATATTTTGGATACAAGTGTTTTTGCAAATAATTTCTCTTAGTTTGTGAAATTTTCTTTTGATTTGTTTAACAGTTTCTTTCAGTCAAACTTTTTAGTTTTTACAAAGTTAACCTTATCATGTATTGCTTGTATTGACCATGATTGGTGTTGTATTTAAAAACTCATCACTGAAACTATGCTCATGTAGACTTTTTTCTATATTTTCTTCGAGAAATTATATAGGTTGCATTTTCCCAGTTAGGCTTATAAACCATTGCAAGTTAAATTTTGTGAGAGTGGAAAGATCTGTGTCTAGGTTCAGTTTTTGCATATGGATGCCTAAATATTCCCAAACCATTCATTTACAAAGACTATCCTTTCTCCATTGAATTGTCTTTGCTTGGCTTTTTTGTCAAAGATCAGTTAACTATATTTGTGTTTGTCTATTTCTGAGCTATCTATTCTTTCATTGATTCATATGATTGGTCATTTACCACACCATGTTGTTTCTATTACTGTGGCCTTATATTAAGATTTGAAATCAGGTAGCGTAAGTCCAAATTTGTTCTTCAATACTGTGTTAACTATTCTAGGTCTATTGCCTTTGCAGTTGAGCTTCTAAAACTGTTTATTGACATCTACAAAATACCTTGCTGTGATTTTGAGTGAGATTGTGTTGATTCTATAGATCAAATTGGGAAGAATTGACTTCTTAATAATCCTGAATCTTCCAATCCATGAGCAGGGAATGAATTTGTCTCCATTTATTCACCTTTTCTTTATCAGTGTTTTATAATTTTCCACAATCAGATCATGTACATTTTTATTAGATTTATATCTAAGTACCTGATTTTTTTCTGATACTACTATAAATAATATAATATATTTTTTAAATTCCAAATTCTCATAGCTCATTAATTGTTTATGGGAAATCAATTGACTTTTACATATTATATTTGAATTCTGTTACCTTGCTCTATTTACCTATGAGTCACAGGGGATTTTTATTTCTTTGTTTTTTTCACTTCTTAGGGCTTTTCTAAATAGACAATCATATCACCTAAAATTAAGAAAGTTTTATTTTTTTCTTTATAATCTGTATCCCTTTGTTTCCATTTTTGTTTTATTCTACTGAGTAGAACAACTTTATATGTTAGGTTATTTTGATGTAGGCTATAATACAGTTAGAAAATTTTTAATTCATCTGGCAATCTCTGTTTTTTAATTAATGTAAATGATTCATATTTATAGGGGTTATCAAGTATTTGTATTAATTTTAACAATATTAATAACATTTATTTTTTCATTGTTGGAATTCCATTTTATCTGAGCATAAATTTCCATTTTAGTCCCCATATTAATGTATCAATTATGCATCCTTAAAAATATAGCAGTTGCCCTGGAACTTACAATATACACTTTTTTTTTATGGTGCCTTTTTAAAAATTTCAGCATATTTTAGGGGTACAAATGTTTTGGTTACATACATTGCTTTTGTACCATTTGAGTCAAGTTATAAGTGTGCCCATCCCTGAGATAGTGCAAACTGTACCCGTTAGGTATGAGTTTACCCATCCTCTCCTCCCACCTCCTACCTGCTTGATTTCCAGTGAATGTTATTTCCATATGTGCACATAAGTGTTGATGAATTAGTTCCAATTTAACGGTGAGTACATGTGATGCTTGTTTTTCCATTCTTGTGATACTTTACTTAGAAGAATGAGCTCCAGCTCCATCCAAAGTAATACAAAAGGTATTAGTTCACCATTTTTTATGGCTGAGTTGTACTCCATGGTATACATATACCACATGTTATTAATTCATTCCTGTAATAATGGGCACTTGAGTCGTTTCCCCATCTTTGGAATTGTGAATTGTGCTGCTATAAACATTCAAGTGCAGATGTCTTTTTTATAGAATGCCTTTTTCCCTTTGGGTTAATACCCTGTAGTGGAATTGTTGGATCAAATTGTAGCTCTACTTTTAGTTCTTTGAGGTATCTCCATATTACTATCCATAGAGGTTTTACTAGTTTGCAGTCTCACCAGCAGCATATGAGTGTACCTATCTCTCCATATCCATGCCAACATTTGTTGTTTTGGGACTTTTGATAAAAGCCATTCTCCCTGGAATTAGTTGATGTCTTGTTGTGGTTTAGATTTGCATTTCCCTGATGATTAGAGATGTTGAGCATTTTCTCATATGTTTTTTGGCCATTAGTCTATCTTCTTTTGAAAAGTTTCTGTTCATGTCTTTTGCCCACTTTTTAATGAGTTGGTTGGATTTTTTCTTGCTGATTTGCTTGAGTTCTTTATAGATTCTAGTTAACAGCCCTTTATCAAATGTATAGCATAAAAATATTTTCTCCCATTGAAAAATATTTTCAATGCTTTTCTTTCATGAAATCCACCTATTTTAAGAAAGACTGAATTTGTGATATTAGGCAGATGCCAGTATTTTTTTTAATTCAAATGTGGAGTTGACTGAAGAACCAAGATTCTTAATCCCTTGATTTGAGTCCAACACAGACTGCTTACTACTAATCAAACCTTGCTTTGTGTTTTTTTGGTTTGTTTGTTTCTTTGTTTTGGTGATAAAAATTCTGGAACAAATTCAGAGGGCTGATTTCCAATTTCATTTTGGTTCTTAGCACACAGATTTTATACCAATCCTAATAACTTTCATTATTGCATTTTTAAGATTGTTTAACTAAACAATTTCTGCTAATCTTGAAGGACTATATTTGAGGCATCACTTAGTTACCTAATTACCTCTGACTTTCTCATTCTTAATCTTCTTCTCTTAAACAGTAATGGATTTTAAATATCAAAACAGTATGAGTAGAGTGTAGCAAACCTTTATTCTCAATCTCCCTCTGCAAGTGCTTGATAACCAACACTTTTCCAGAATTCACATTTATTTATATTTACATTTCTCAACTCTATAAACATAACATTTTAGACGTTATCATTTTGATACTCGAAAACCAGGGCATTGTCTTATCTGTGAAACCACAGGGGATGCTGAAAATTTAGTAGCTGATTTTGAAAATGTGAATGCGTTAGTCTCAACAAAAGACAGAAATATTCACATCTGAGGAATATAATCATTATACTTGCTACATCTCTGTCCATGGAGGATAATTAGAGAGCATTTGCCTTTTTGTTTTACTTTCATGAAAACTAATGACAATCTTCTGATATACAGACATTTGGCTGCAAGTTCTCCAAAGCCATTGAAAGTTTTCCGAAGCTAGTGGGCATGTAGACTAATTATCCAGGCACTACAAGCACTAGTCATAACAACTATGATATTTTATAATGCTATGGTATATCATCTTTTTATGCCTCAGTGGAAGAATCCTAATTTCCAGCTACCATGCAATAACCCAATCAATAAGAATCTATTGCTAGTAAATCCACTCCACAGCATCAATATATATCCTAGGTAGGATTGCTTTTAAAAGAGAAGCTAATTTCAAATAGGCTCAAAAAATGAGTTGTTATTTTTATTCACTTATGTATGTGTATATATAAATTCATACAATGTATGTATACATAATAAATGATAGTGATACAGGTAAATTAATTATTTTTAGCACTAAACAAGAACTAGCCACTGAGCTTATTTAACAAGAATTCTCTCTCTTAATTCCCACAAAACCATACTTCTGGACTAATTTTACAGTTGCAGTAACTGAGACTCACATTTTAGTAATTTCCTTATGATATAATAGCCAAAAATTAGCTGGCAGAAATTTGTGTGTACTTTTAATCACAATGCAATAGAAGCATGACATAGAATCAGATTACAGTTAATGTGCCCTATCTTCATTGGAAGAAGTAAATTATCAGGCAGCTCATTTTTCAAAGTATCTCATGGTCATGTTTGTTGTATCCTTGCCGTCTCACTACCCTTGTTTCTCTGTCCTTCTCCCAAATCTATCATCTCTGCTTTTCTGTGCCTTTCTCTCTTAAATTCCTCTCTGTAACAAGCTTCCCCTGGTATAAATTTTATAACCTGATGGGTTTCTGCATCTGACTTGATTTGACAAATTTGTATACCTCATTTGAAAATTATCAAAAGATAATTTAATTGTTTGAATTAGGCTCAGAGGATCGTTTGGTACATATGTGGATTTTTAGTTCTAGGAAACTGGTGAAGTGATCAATTAAAGCTATTGCTTTTTTAAGCTTTGAGTGTTCACATGGCTTTTCACATGATGAGATATTTTTGACCTATAATTTAATGGAAACCTGAAATGAATTATTCAATTATCTTTACCTAAATCATTACTTTCAAGTGTTTCAAAGTTTTACAAATCTCTTATAAATCTATTACTTGTATCTTAACATCTATAAGCATAAATATTAAATTTAATATCTATTTTAAATTTCAATGCAATATTTTTAGTCATCTCATGCTAATATTTCTCTTTCACCATTCCTAGAAACACTATTCTGTTCTTTCAAAGTGTATCAGTGTCTATAATTTCTTCACCTGCACTGTGTAGCTTTTGAAATGTAATATATAAAAGGTTGACACCCTTGTCTGTCCTACTATATTCAATTTCTCAGTGGTTAGCAATTCCATAGAACAGTCTGTCATTACTCTGAATCTATTTGATGTAAAAACTCAAGAAATTCATCTCAAGCTGTTTATTTCAAAGACAGATATCCTAAATTGGGACTGGGATACACATGCTCACTTTTATTCAATATTTTGCTGGCATTTGCTATGACAAGTAAATTTCCATTTGATATAAGCAGTCTCTAAGCAAGTAGTAGTAGTATTAGCAATATAATGCAAATGCAATAATCCCATTATCAATCCCTTTGCTTCCAGTTTTTTGCTACTAAAATCAATCATTTTAGGAACTGCTATATAATCTTCCAAAAATATCCCTTCCATCATGTCATAGTACTGGCCAAAACACTATAATAGTCAGAATCCATTGTCCCAAAGAAAATAATAATTTCCTTTATAGGATTTTCATAGTCAGTTTCCAAGCTACCTTTTCAACTTTATACACTAATATTTTAATACCAATATTTTCCATGCTAATTAAAGTGTTACTTGAAGACTTTACACTGAAATACTAACACTTGAGATATGTTTTTCTGAAACCCAGAATCTTCTATTTATTTCCATGTGAGAATTTTAGGGAATTTCAGGATATTTGTCTTTTCCTGATTCCACCTGTCTCCAAAAATCTGGAACTGATTTTTTCATAAATTCTATAACTTCTCTTAACTTGTGTGTTAAAAAATGTTATTGTGCAATCTTTGTCTTAACACGTCTCATTTGTCCCTTGTTTATGATGTAGGACTTGTATAATTCAGTGTATATGATGCTAAATTATTAAGGGTAAATATATGATAACACCTAATCTTTAATAAATCTACTAAAACCCAATTCAGTTGCAATCATTGGTGATGTTTCAACAAGTCAAAAAATCAAAAGAAATATGGAAATTAAGGGACTAAAACAAACAACTATAAACTTATTTGAAAATTTTTTCCTTATAATATATTCCTTGCCCTATATTTATATAATATACACACTTACTGTGTTATTTTACATGGACAATAAGATTAATACAATTTAATAAATTTTGTGTGACAAAATATTAGTTGTGACCAACACAGGTTTAGGTAAAACTGAAAAAAAGTAATATACAAGTTTTAGCCGTTAATATGCACAGACTTTGATATGGCTTAGGCTTCATAAAAATAACATATTAACCTAGGCTAAGTTTCTTATTTTCTGTTTTTCATGTATTGCAGAACATCAATGAAGCATGACTTTCAAACAGTACCATGGCAGCTACAGCAATGTCATGCTAGGTCAGTCTACAATCCTACTTCATCCATCAAAATTACTTTGCCCTTCTTCCTCAGTACAATGTCATGATATTTAGATCTAAAATTCTTACGTTCTCAATCTATTTATTTGTAGCATCATATAATACATATATTATGTGTGTATTTCTTATTTCAACATATAGATTATGCTTTGGAGATTAGCATCTTGCCTACAGTTGGTCTGAGAAGAGTTCTGAATCTCTCTTTTACTGACTTCACAGTATTAGGAAATCATTCTGCATCTCAATTTTTTCAAATAAATATAAAAGAGTAGGATTTAGGCCGGGCGCTGTGGCTCACGCCTGTAATCCTAGCACTCTGGGAGGCCAAGGCGGGAGGATCGCTCAAGGTCAGGAGTTCAAAACCAGCCTGAGCAAGAGCGAGACCCCATCTCTACTAAAAATAGAAAGAAATTAATTGGACAACTAAAAATATATAGAAAATATTAGCCGGGCATGGTGGCGCATGCCTGTAGTCCCAGCTACTTGGGAGGCTGAGGCAGAAGGATCGCTTGAGCCCAGGTGTTTGAGGTTGCTGTGAGCTAGGCTGATGCCACGGCACTCACTCTAGCCCGGGCAAGGGAGTGAGACTCTGTCTCAAAAAAAAAAAAAAAAAAAAAAAAGTAGAATTTGGATAGTTTTTATATTCTTTTGCTTCTTTGT